>JAANSK020214756.1:0-14363 GCA_011763485.2 Isoetes engelmannii
CCATAGATGGGACCATATGGTGGGGTCGTCCCTTGCTGAAGATCAATGGGACAATCATATGGACGATGCTCTGGCAGCTTACTGGCTTTGACTTTATCGAAAACGTCGGAGAAATCTTTATACTTGTCGGGCAGCACTGGAACAGATGTGGCAGGAGTCGAACTGGTTGCCGGATGAACTTGGATTGCAAATGTTGAACTGGGATCTTGTCTTCCGGACTGGACAAACTTTTGCAGCGAGATTGTCGAAATACGAAGCCGAGGACGTGAAGACGACTTGGAAAGATCGCCATCGCGATCCTGGCGAGTAGGAACAGGAACAGGAGCAGTGTCAGGGACTGAGACGGAAACAGGAGTAGGAACAGGAACAGGAGCCGGGACAGATGCAGGAACAGACTTCGAAACAGGAATATGAACAAGAACTGGACCAGGAACAGAGACAGGAATTTGCTTTGGTCTCTGTATAATAGAATTCTTGCCAGATCCTGGCGTACACTTCTGTATTTCTGTATTTCAGTTTCCGTGTATTTCGGTTCCGTGTATTTCGGTTAGGTTCATGACAGACGATCTTTCAATCACATCGTCAGGAATGTTTGATGAGGAGTTGGACAAAGGTAGAGTACCTTAAAAACGTTTTAGAGAAAAGTAAACATATGCCGCGTCTTTTCTCGTTTTTCTTTTTCCCTTTTTAATTTCCTCCGCAATCTATTCTTCGCTGACGCGAAAATCTTTATAGATATTCGAAAACAATCTTGCCTATCTACGCATATATAATTCAGTTTGGGTGATTCTCTCTCTTACGTGTAACCATGAGAAGAGTTGTCTCAGAAAAACAGTTGGGTTAATTTATTTATTTTTTGAAAAATAGTTGTGCAGCCGTGTGGTCTGCATCTCGACATCTAGAAACCTTTGCGCAGACGGAATGCCTCTTGCCAGAAATGAGTTGTTCTTCTCAGCATCATGCTCCATGGATCAGTATTGTTGGAGCTAGCACAAACCATTTCTCTGTCAAACTCCACCTCCACCTCCATTTCGGTGGTTGTCTTTTTTACCGAACTCCACCTCCATAGCAACCATGTCAAGCCCAATTTGCTATACAAATATGTTTAAATATAAGTATTCGTGTAATGTGGTTCGTTCTTTGGGTACTGTTCTTATCATTTTGTGTATCGTTTTCCTTCTTGTGTAAAATAATGTAACAGCTAACTACCCAACCACCACCCCATAATGGATTTTGGAGTTATATATGCTTAGATAAATTTTGACACCAACTTAGTAAAAAACAACATACTCTAGACCTAAAAGGTGGCGTTTAGGTACACCCTTATTCGGTTTTATATTGGAAATGGGATGTCACCTCACATTGTTTGGAAACTGGACACTATTTTCAACATTTCAATATAACTACATTAGACCAATTCTTTTCTTTAATGGGTCTCCTATTTATCGTTGGTTCCTGGCCATTGATGCCGCATATATTTCGCGGTGTTGAAAACCTAATTGGTTATACCATGCCTTAACCTAGGAAGTTAATCTAGGTCTAAAGGTTACATTCTAAGCTAATGTATATTTAGGTTTCTAGTGGTTAGTATGATTCGGGACAGATCGTATACAAATAGATACTGGATGACTAAGCAGGTCTAAATTAGCAGGAGCGATGGCTCTAAATTGAGAGCAGCTCTGGAGCTATCTAACAAGGTGATAGACAGTAGAATCGGTGGTGCGCAGTGTGAAATAGTTGCTTGAAGATCTGAAAAAGTGCGTTCAGTATGGTTTTTTGGCATTCGTCACTGTTCATATGTTATGAAAGTATATTTCAGATATTGTAATTGACATTGTAAAAGTTGTGGGTCTATTTGCTCTAGGAAACTAACAGTGGTATTAGAGTTGCACTATGTCAACTCGTTTCGGAGCAACCTTACTGAACTCTGTTTAAGTATTCAAAGGCAAAGAAGGTTTTCAAGTATGGAAGGAGAGTATCAAAGAAGTGTTAGTATTTGAAAAACTATGGATCCTAATTGAGCCAAGTGAAGAGACAGCTGACTCAGATACTCAAGCTAGTAAATCAAAAGCCACAGATGAAGGAAGCGGCAGTTCAACTGCAAAAACAACTGAGGTACATTCCTCATCCAAGATTGCTAGTACTGTTGAAGATTATGAACAGAAAATAAGCCAGACCAGAGCAATTACCATGTGCAAGGTGGCACCAAATATTCTGATTAAGATAAGGAACCTTGCACCAAAAGAGATGTGGAACTATCTGATTAGAAACTTTCAGGAGAAGAATTTATCTCAGATAGATGTGCTTGAGAAGGAGCTTAGAATGTTGAAGTATGATGGAAAGATGGATTTGACTGAGCTGTTTGCAAGGTTTGATCTAATTTGTGCAGACTTAGAACCTGCGGATGAAGGCTTGTCTGTAAACTCAAAGATATTACAGATTTCCAGAATGTTTTCTGGCATGAAACACTCTCTACTCTAATTAGGAGTGTTGCAAAAGATAGAGAAGAGGCTGAGAAGTTAGCAAGAACAGAAATTGAATAGAAAAAGTTTATGGAAGAAGAAGAAAAAGAAGAAGAGACGTCTAAAGTATTGTTCGCTAAAAAAGATAAGGGCAAAGGTGAGTATAAAAATAAACTCACAAAAAGTGGTAGCATGTCATCTTGTCCTTTTGTGTGGGGAAATAGGCCACATAAAAATTAACTGTCCTAATGGCTCAAAAATGATAACGTGTTATGCTTGTGGTGGCATAGGGCACTATGCTAGTGCATGCCCTTCGCCTAAAGGCGCAGGCAGAGGACATGGCAGAGGTACTGCTAGAGGAAGAGGTGGCAGAAGAGGAGGTGCTGTTACTGTAAATGTTGCAGCAGAAGAAAGCGAAGAAGAAGTTGACCAGAAGGATAGTGAAGAAACAGAGGTAAAAACCGTTTCTATTCTCTCTCATTATAATGATGAGACTAATAATTCTGCTCAATCGTTTATTCGAGACAGCGGAGCAGAAAAGAGCATAGTGAGCAACACTCGTATGTTAAAGGAGAAAACGGCTAAATATACAAAAAGGTTGAAGCTAGGAGATGGAAGACTGCATAGCACTCAAGCTGAAAGAATGCTACAATTGTTCAATCTTGACGGAAGAGTAGTAGATTTAAATCATGTATTATATGTGCCAGGCATAATTAAGAATCTAGTCTCTATAAGCCAGTTGGTTGATCTTGGCTTTGTTTGTTTTTTTGACAAACATGTTTGTAAAATTGTGAGAAATAATAAAGTTGAGTTCTTGGCTATACGTGTTGGAAATTTATTTGAATTCAAGAATGAACGTTGTGTGAACAATGTGGATGTGGATGAAATTACAGCAGATTTATGGCATGAACGACTTGCACATACACAAGTCAAGAATATAGATCATATGATTAAAACAAAAAGGATTAATGGGAAGATAAGTGAAGGCTGCAGGAAGAAACTTTGTTATGGATGTATGCTAGGTAAACACTCACGATACCTTTTTCAAAACATGGGAAGAGAACTAAAAATGTACTAGAACTTGTGCATTCAGATCTATGCGGTCCCATTGTTGTACGAGGGAGAATTGGTAAGAGATACTTTCTGACTTTTGTTAATGACACTATAGTAGGAGTTGTAAATGTTATTCGTTAAGAAGGAAAAATGAAACTTTTGATGCATTTAAAGAGGCAGAAAGTGAAAGAGAAACAGGAAAGCGCTTAAAATGCCTAAGAAGTGATAGAGGTGGAGAGTGTATTTCTGAGAGGTTTAAAGTTATTTGCAGGTTACATGGCATAGCTAGGCAGTTAACATGTTCGTACAGTCCGCAACAGAATGGTGTCTCCGAAAAGAAAAATTGAAGTATTCTTAATGCTACAAGAGCAATGCTTAAACATGCAGGTCTGCCCAATTACCTGTGGGAGGAGGCCATTAAAACTGCTGTTTACATTCAAAATAGGCTTCCAAGTAGAAGCACAACAAGGCAGTTACCAGAAGAGCTTTGAAATGCAAATGCTCAGGTGAGTTTTTCTAGATTCAAAGCATATGGTTGTTTAGGATATGTGCATATCCCAGAAGGAATTAGAAAGAAGTTAGATGACAGAGCTTTAATTGCATTCTTAGTAGGCTATGCTGTAGAAAGTAAAGCCTATAGAATGTTTGAGCTAGAGACGATGAGAATATTGATAAGCAAGGATGTAACATTTGAAGAATTTAGGCTGTATAGGAAATATAGATGGCCGCCTCACCCAATAAAGATACAGAAAGCAGTAACACAAAGGAACGGTCTGGTACTATTGATTATTACAGTGACGGTGATGATGAAAGTATAGGTGACTTACAAAAGCAAACCGTAAAAAAAGATGAGCAATACATGGGCACGCTGACATGACATATATCCATGGAGAGCAAACTGCGAAGATATCAATAGACATGGAATCAAAGGCTAGGAAAAAAAGAAAAGAAAACGGAAGTGGAGAAACTTATTGAGGGAGATGTACAAAGAGGCGAAGCATATGGAAGCCTGGATACAGGCAGAAGTAGAAGATTACAGAAAGAGGATGAAATCCTCAATGTACTTGCTGTACTTGAGGATGCAATGGTTTGAGGAAGCCATGGAATCTGAAAATAAGTTAGAACGGAAGAAAGCTATGACAGCAGAAATGAGATCATTTCAGGAAAATAAAACCTTTGAAATTGTGCCTAGGCCAATGAAGAAAAATGTAGTTGGATGCAAATGGATCTATAGAATTAAAATTGCTCCTGATGGGAAAACAAAGAGATTCAAAGCTAGGTTGGTTGCTCAAGGATATTCGCAGAGAAAGGGGTATGATTTTGGTTAGACATTTGCCCGATAGTCAAGCTAACCAGCATCAGGTTGCTGCTAGCACTTGCAAACGCCAAAGCTATGCATGTACATCATATGGATGTCTCTACAGCGTTTTTGAATGCTAGTCTAGAGGAAGAAATCTACATGAATCAAGCCCCTGGTTTTGAAGAAGGTAAGAATAATGTTTGAAAATTGAGAAGGGCAGTATATGGACTAAGGCAATCGCCTAGACAATGGTATAAATGCATGGACGAGTATTTAAGAAAGCAAGGACTCACTGGATCAACAACGTCCATAGAAAACAACACAACAAGGACAACCGAAGTTTGTGGTCACATTATGGTTTTCAGAAATAACATGTAGAAGAGACTTCTGCATTACTCATCGTTTGTCCAGTTGTGATATGATCTGCAACCGTTTGTACAAGAGACAACCTGCATTAGCTACAATCAACTTTGTTGCTTACAGATTTTATCAGTGAGACTTGATTATGCTCCTGTTTTCATTTGTAAACTTACAAACTGCTCAAATTTTTACTAAGTTGCACAAGCTTAGTCTAGCATATCTGCATAAAACACAAAGAAATTATAAATGTTAATGAACAAATCATAAACCAAACTTGGAGGAAAATTTTCAAAAAAGATAAATCTTGAACTTAGAAGTGAAATGACTTACATTTCTAATGTCATATTTATAGGGGTCGCAACCTGCAGAAATGCATGTCAAGTAAGTAGGCAACCAAGTAGGCTTTAACCTGATATTGTTAATGAATGCATGAAGAGCATTTTTTACAACCCACCAGCTCCAAAACAACAGCGAGGCACACTTGTTAGCAATATTGACTTGCCTTCCATGTTAGGAGCAGTAAGAAGCCGAATGATAGAAGAGCCTAAGCCAGCTTCTGAGAAAAGCACATGACAATAGAACCCAGAAGATTAACAGCCCTGGTTGGAAAAGCTATGAGCAGGATGATAACAAATATACAAATTCAGGCGGGTTGTCCTTAGCATATCCATACTGCCCAACACAGAGGGAAAACTCACACCAATGAAAACAGGAAGAGGGAAAACTCACCCGTTGGGTCCATCGTCCCGGTCGTCCTCCTGCTCCAACCAAACCGGAAGCTGAATGGATCCGCATGGCACCAGCACCTGTCTGCAAGGAGCCCCACATCATGTGCATGGCATGCGTCTAAACAGGGACCTTCCTCCGTACGTAAAAACAGGTTAGGCACAATTCCGCCGCGTCCTCCACTCACAAACTGACACGTGGCAGACATTCTTTTAAGGAATGTTGCACGGACGGACGAACCCAATTTTACTCGACGTTCTGCAATTTTACTCGACATTCTGCCTGTTTCTGCCGATTTTTACCCTGATTCTTCCTGTTTTTACCCTGCAGAATCGTGCCTAACCTATTTTTACGTTTCAATAATCACAAATTAGTTGCAATTCCGCTGTAGAAGACGTGCCGACGCGCGAAGCGCGGAGGTGCGTCTGATACATCGTCCATCGTCCCGGTCGTCCTCCTGCTCCAACCAAGCCGGAAGCTGAATGGATCCGCATGGCACCAACAACTGTCTGCAAGGAGCCCCACACCATGTGCATGGCATGCGTCTAAACAGGGACCTTCCTCCGTACAAAAACCTTAAGGATACATGCACAAAAAAAGTGCTCCGAGAGCCCGGAATCACTAAATGACCAGAAGCTCCTCAAAATCCAACAAACATACGATTTCAAATACAATACATACCATTGCCACATGCATGCTCCCAAATACGAAACAAAACTGCAGAACTATCTCTGTAGCCATTTTCAATAGTTAATAGAATATTCAAATGGCACCACTTAGTGTTGTGAATGAGATAAATCACTTTCCATGGTGTATAGCAATTATGTATATATACACCATTTGAAGGACATCCGTTTAAACAAAGCCGTCTGCAGAAAAAAATATTGTTCAGTTAGTCAGGGTGAGTGGTTGGTGACACACCAATTCATCATACATCAAACAGAGCCTTACTTCTTTTTATGGCAACTCCAGCTACCACCACTAAAATCAAAACTCTGCTACAATATATACTGTGCTGCCCTGCTGTGCTCTGTAATACTTAGCACTAGTTAGAAGATGGAAAGGCATATCGATTCAAGGGCTCTGCTTATAGCAACGGTGCTTTTTCTGATCAATGGGTTTACTCGATCATGGGCACAGCAACAAACAGGAACAACAGTGGAGACCAATTTACAATTTTACATGCATGATTTGGTGTTTGTACAAAATGCCACAGCAATACCAGTCGCAGGGGCTTCTAGCGGCCCACAGAATGCAAGCAATTTGGGATTTGGCACAATATTTGTGATAGACGATGCACTAACAGAGGGTCCATTGCCCACTTCAAAATCTGTGGGAAGAGCACAGGGCACATACATGGTGAGTGCTCTGGACATCACCAGTTTTCTGCTCACCTTTACGGCGGTGTTCAATCCAGAGTATGGCCACAACGGAACCCTTAGCTTCCATGGCGCGGATCGAATTATGCAGAAGCAGCGAGAAATTTCTGTTGTGGGTGGCACCGGAGTGTTCAGGTATGCTCAAGGATATGCTGTTATAGAAACCAATCAGCTGCAGAATTATTCTGCAGTTCTGTTCTTCAACGTGAGCGTGAGGCAGCTGGGCTCCGATCCGAGCAGCCGAGTCTCCTCTTCTTCTCTGTCTTCTCCAACAGCAGCTCCAGCCTCTTCTTCTGCCCTTGCCGTTCACAGTTCTTTGTCTTTGCTCATTTTTTTCACAATTCTTCTTTTCTAACCAATATACATTACATTGGCATGACAATGAATTTTCACACTTGATGAATTATAAGAATGTTGTGAATTTTCACACACGATGATGACTGCATTCTGAATCTCAAAAGTGGATCAGATAAGGCTCTTGAAATTCTCTTTCTTCGTGATAATGAGGTTATCTTAGGTGAGTTTTCGCATGTGATTGCATTTTGAATCTCAAACTTGGATGAGAGAATTGGTATTCTCTAAACTGAATTATTTTTGAGGTGGGGATTTTCCACATGACTTCCAATTCTAATGAGCCCGACACATGCAAGATAGTGCTCCATAGAAATGCAACATGGAGAATGAAAGAAGTTTCTCTCATCATTTAAGTACCTTGCTTTCTATGCTTGAAGTAATTTCTGAAGGCTCTTCAAATCTGGATCATTCATTTGCGTTATGCAATAAAACTTAAAAGTTTTGGTTAAACTGTACAATGTGAGCAATGTTTGTGGTTAATCTGATCGTTGAATTACTAATATTTGTAGAATTGTTATAAAATGCCAAGTAAAAACATATTTACTTGTTGGTGCATGCATGATTATACAAAAATTCGGGACAAATACCCTTCTAAGATACAAAATATGTGATCACTCAGTTGCTATGTTGCTCAAATAGCTGATGATCTGTTAGATTTCTTCTGAACCAAAACAATTGGGTGCTACCTGGTCTGCCCTTGATTTGAAGTGTTCCTTGCATTCCAGATTCTTCATTCAATATGCTGTCGTCTCTAGTGTTAAGCCCAAGGTAGACTACGTGAACTATAGCACCGTCTCTTTCGATTTCGCATTACAATCTCTGCTTCTTGGTCATCTCTTAATGTCCTTGTGTTCCACACTTCTTCTTCACCAGCACTGATACTTAAACTTGTTTGCTTACCATACAAGCCTGCTTCCATAGCTGTTGTATTGGAAGAGATTGTCCTGCCGTTTTTTATTGTGTCTTCACTTATGCTACTGTTTTCAGAGTTTGCTTCTTGGTCAGCTATGTCCCTTTGCCTCTGTTTGAATTTTGCAGCTTTACGCCAGTTTTGTATCGACTTCACTATGTTATCTTGGAAGAGAGAGGCCTTGTACGTCGATCCCATCTGCGCTAATCTTTGTTATTTATGAACTTACTTTCAGGCTGTGAAGAAGTATACCCTACCTGGCCAACAAGTGCATAGAGGGGTAGAGTGCTATAGCTGCAGAAAATTTGGATGATGATGCTGCAATAGCAACTTATGTTAAAATGTCATTTATATCGCTCTCTGACTACTTGCAAGTAATATATGAAACGATCTGTACCCAGAAAAGATGCGCACATATACAAATGCTCTGTTACTAAAAAAGCAAGATTCCCATCCAAATTGCCACTACACAGTACAAAACCAATGAACTGTTATAAGTTTACAGAAGGACGTTTCTATTATAATTGTTATGAACAGAGAATAATACTCTTGGTGAGGAGGCATAATTTGTATGCATACCCAAATCCAAATAAATGTCGCAAATTCGAAGGCATCCTGCATAAATGTGGAGACATGGATATGAGCATGGTGGTCAAGCAGACAAATAAAGGAATCTATATTGAATTATGCTGATACCTGAAATAGGATCATGTGTATCAAATGAAGTAGAAGAGCTGGACGTTTGAACCAGAACAACTCGTCACGAGGTTTCAGATCTAATGGACCCGCTATTCCTACATTTTCCATAGCGAGTGTTGCTATGATATGTTGCAGTTTTGCACCAACAATGACGACCAACTGCAGATAAAATATCTCATGAGATATCCAAGAAATTGGCTATTAATAGCAAATCATTGGAACTTGTACTTACAACAATGGGCAAAAAGGAAGTCCAAAAGTACAAATGTATTCCTGTATAACATAATTAGGTTAAAGCAATGCAGAACTGCTAGAATGATTGTTGTAAACCAGATTACTTACCATCCATATTAAACAGCATAAACGCTATCACAAACACCCATAAAGCTGGACTGCAGTAACATATTAATTCGCATACACTAGCCTAATTTCACAGTTAAATATACCACTCACCTTATACCAACGATATCCTTAAACTCATCTTCCAAACAGCGGACTATATAACAATGGAAGTCGTATTTATCGGTCACATTGTGAGTCTGGCTTGCCACAATTGTATTTCATAATGTAGTCAGAAGAAAATAAACTAGCTCTGTCACCAAGTACTATTGTCGCACCTTGAGGAAGCCAAGTCTTAAAGCCAAGTAATCAGATCTGGTCACAGATGTTCCAAATTGGCGAAAAAAGCATACCTGCGTTTATGCATAATTCAAAAATGAATAGATAAAGCATGTTCTGACTTAACCAACATACCATCCATAGAAGAATCCAATTTTTACTCCATGGCCTGCTTGCATGGTAGTTCACAAAGCTAGATTGTCTCTTTAAGGTTAAAC
Organism: Isoetes engelmannii; assembly: GCA_011763485.2. Classification (NCBI taxonomy): domain Eukaryota; kingdom Viridiplantae; phylum Streptophyta; class Lycopodiopsida; order Isoetales; family Isoetaceae; genus Isoetes; species Isoetes engelmannii. The sequence continues at coordinate 10,080 of JAANSK020214756.1, forward strand.
TTCTCGTAAGGTCTGCCAATTGTTCACGATTTTCAGCAATTCCATATGCTTCTTCTTCCCAATTTTTCCAATGATGAACCTACACAAATAATTCTAATAAAGTTTATTAATAAACTCAAGTGCGTTTTCTTGGATTTTTTGGTGAATCTAACCTTCGCAATCCCAAGCAGCACTGTCAAACAGGAGTATAAGACATGGCTAACAGCCATAACGAATATAAATCTGTGCAATTGTTCAAGCCCCATGGACGATATGAAGGACCCATAGTCCTGCTCATATTTTAGAATGAGATCATTAAATAAAAGATTAGAAACAGAGCTACGGAATTAGCCAGAAGAAATGGGCCTGCTTTTACCTTGTGGCATGTATCAGTTTCAGTAGTTGTGTTTTTTGTGAATTTTTCGAACTTACATGGCATACGTTGCCGATCGTAGAAAGATGTCTTGATGCACATTTTGATAATGTAAGGGGAAGTTACAGTGATGAGCAGGGATATAAATCCCAGTAACATTAGCTCTATGCAAAATGAAGGCCGCTTTCAAATCATAAACTCATTTAAGCTTTACCAGTTCTGAAAAGGAGATTACCTTCTTTCATTTTTTCCAGAGCTCGAAGGAGAGGTTTCCTGTCTGTGTTCTTGAGCCACTACAAAGAAATTATTGGGGAAGTCAATATTGGGCAATGAAATTGAAAAAAGCATGATAACTTACATGACTTAGATGATGGATACTGAAATCTAGCGAAAAAGAAACCACGACAAAGCTAGTACAAACCACTGCCACAGACCATGTGGGAGTATGCTCCAGAGAACGGCCATGTTCTGCCATGCTATATTTCTAGTTCAAGCTCCCTGTTTGGTTAAGAGCTCATTTTTTGAATGTTCAAGTTTGGGTTTATTAAATTTTAATGCGGCCAACATCTTCTGGTAATGTTACATTCAAAGAACCGTAATCGACCAAATGTCTTTCTAATCTCTCAAATGCTTTTATCAAAGGAATCCATGAATTAGACTACAAAAAACAGATGTCATTAAAAGTGGAAAGTAGGCATTAAGGACCACATGTGCCCACATCAGTGAGCGTCAAAGTCTACACGTCAAAAGGTATCTTTCCTATATAATCTAAGCTAGCAAGAAGCACTAGTGTTGGGGAAACTTTTACAGCCAATCGAAAATGGCATATTGTTTTTATAGACAGTCGGAAATTTTAAGTTTCGAATCGGAAAATTGTATCATCCTTATAGAAAAGTACATAAAAAGCTTTCAGAAAATTTCCTGCCATGCACTAGCTCAACCGAAAATCTTCAATCGAAAAAGTCTTCTTTACCCCGGAGTTCTCCCAACGCTGAGCACTATACAAAAATCTAGTTTCTGGCCAAAAAAATATAAGGAATCCCATAGTTTGTAACCGGCAATTTTCTTAAGATTTTCTTTTTTCATGTTGCAAATTCTCGATTTCAACAAGTAGGCTGCAAGGGTTCCCCGAAATGTGTCGCTCACCCACATCCTTCAAATATATGCATCCAATTCAATGCTTTAAATCTTGGTGGCGACATGCACTATTATTTTGTTTGCCTTTCCTCATCGTGATGCGTGCATTTCCCACCCTTTATAATCAAGAAATAACCAAGCAAATGTTTGCCATAAATAGGATCCTCACATATGTGGATCCTCACCAGTGTAATTTGCAATAGCAAACGTAATGTGGATACTTTTGTAGGTTGCAAAAGTGGTACACCCTAACATGCTTTCACCCACTTGAGGCTACCTTAGGGATGAAACTTTATCTATAAGGTAACAATCCCTAGGGATTCACTTATAATAAAGGGGAGAAACCATCTCCTTTCATGGGATGGCCAAAAAAAAAAAAAAAACCACCTTTGTAAGCTAATTTAAACTTCCCCCCTCCGCCCCGCCGCAATGGTAAGTATACACGAAAAATGGTCAAAAAATACCTCTTTATTTGAACGCACATGTTCTGTACACCCAACAAATGTGAATCCTCCAGGACGGCAAAGACCAGACCTTCCCATGACACGAGTAGCTCCAGCATTGTAAGTTAGGTCTGCCATAAACATTTTGAGGAATATTGGATACGGTCTTAGGATGAAAGATGTGAGGAAGTTCTTCAAAGTTGCATCATCATGATTAGATCTTTATTTTTATGATTGTTTTCACTTTTGAATATGATATATGAATCCCTTGTTTTACATAATGTTGTTACCTTCTTCTTCTTGCCGTTTTTAAAAGACTAACTTAGTAGACAAATATGCAACAACAACTACAATGCGATCTTTTTTCTTTTTTCTTTTTTTTAGCAGGGTTGCCTAACCCGAGGTGACCTCTTTCTAGCAATTCTATGATGTCCACGTTGCAGCCCACCTCAGCATTTTTCAACCTAAGCCGTTGGATCTCTAATTTCTAACATCAACGGCTATGGAAAATAGAAAATCACTCAAAAATTGCCAACGCCTGCTATCGACTATACGTCTGCCTAATCGTCACTGCATACAATCCGGCAGTGTTTCTAGGTAAAGCGAGGTATTTGTAATCGATTCTTGGATTGTCCATTCAGGAAATGATGTTTGCTTTGTAGGCCACAAAAGATTGCTATTTGTAATCGATTCTTGGAGCTAAAGAACTCTGTTTCTGCAGGCGTAGAGGTTTTTCGATGATGCAGCGGTGCAGCTGGCGTGTTCAATCCTTATAAACTGGCCTTCGGCATTGGGAAAAAAGGAGACGATCTTGCCATGGTTTCTGCTTCGTTTCAGTGCAGATGGTTTTTAGGTTATACATTCCCTTTTCTTCTCCATTTCTTACAATCTTGTACATTACCTTTTCAAATTAATCTTTGGAATGCAACTGAAATATTTCACCATCTGTCTCTATGTTTTCTATTTGAGATGTCATTATAATCTCTCCTAACATCTTCGTTTCTTCAGGAGATTCAATCTGCAGAGATTCATACTTAACTTTCTTATATTAGAATCTTAGCCAATCTCTATGCTTAATGAAGTAGTTAAACAATGTTACAGGAATATGATGGCAGGTATTTGCTTAGTTTGCCAGGCATACCAATAGCACCAATAGTACCCTACGTAAGCCATTTGGATGAAAAACATATTAAGCAAACTTTTTTCTTAAGACAGACAAATGTATAAGCTTATTTTGTATAATCTTGTTACAGACTGCTCCAATGGATGCAATAGAAGGTGTGAAGTTGCAGGGAGGCAAAAGCTCTGCCTCAGATTTTGTAATCTGTGCTGTAACGAATGCCATTGTGTGCCATCAGGTCATGCCGGAGACAAAGATGAATGTCCATGCTACACAGATAAAATGAACTCCAAGAACTGGCAGAAAATGCCCATGATTTTTGTGCATATGCATTTGTGTTCCTTGTTTTTCTTTTAGAAGGAAGGATTATATGTATCTCAGGCCAATCCAGGCTGGTTGGGTAAATAATATATAATGTGCATTTCCAGGCTGGTCTGGAAAGTGATACCAGTCAGTAAACTCAAGCAACTAGACTTGGAGCTGATTTTGCAGGTGAGTGGTGCTTGAGAAATCCCAGACTGTAAGAAAGATTTGTCATCTTGTTTCTTCTCATTTACATCTTTCTAAGCTGGAGCATTAGATACCAAAGAAATATTCAAAAGAAGAATCGGCTGACCTTATGAACCCTGGTGTACAAATGATGACTATGACAAGTTATATTTTGAAATGATGGAATTGGTCACTGGTAGTACCTAATATCTAGCAAAATAACAGGGGGTTTCCTTTTGAAATTTTATACGCTTTTGAATATGGTTTTGCTATGATTTCATTGTTGTATTCAATTGCATGTACTAATTAGTATTTCTAAAGTGCGCATACCTTTTCAATAGTTTTTCCAAGAAAAAACCCAATGGTTTGCTTATGTATTATTTTTTCCACGCATGCAGAGGTCGAGAAGGACAATTTTAGGTCGTTTTTGCTTGTGCCCAATTTCGTAGGGAAGCAACCATTACGGCTTCAGTCTGCCCATTTGGAGGTGGTATCTGCCAATTTGAAGAGGTCGATGTACGTATGGTCACCTGAGGTCTGCTGGGTTTCAAAAACAATGGAGCCAGAGAACAAAATGGGATTATGACTTCTGGTTCTTATGACCATGGGCAATTCTGTTTTGCAAGTTTTAGCAATTCCAAAGCTCAATATCATTACAGAGCTGGTGATTCATGTAAGCCCTCTTTTTTTCCTTGTGCTTTCCCTCTTCCTAGTCATAGAAGTGCATTCAAACTTTGCCTCAG
>JAANSK020214867.1:0-14363 GCA_011763485.2 Isoetes engelmannii
AGAAGGGCCCCCCCCCCCCCCCCCCCGCCGGAGCCAGACGAAGTCACCACATGAATTGTAGGAGATTCCTGACAGTGCAAATCAGCATAATGTCAATAGCGTTCCTGTGCTTGGAGAAAATGGTGTTGAAGCTCGAACTGAAGAGCCTGGAGTTTTTTAAGTTGAGACTCAGCACTAGGACTGACAGAGTCAGATCTAGCAGCATCAAGAGATCAATGAGGATGCTGGTCAGAGTTCAGAAAGAACGGAGTATAGCCAATGGAAGTATGCACTGTGTTATTGTAGGCAAATTCGGCTAATGGAAGCCAATCTACCCAATCATCTTGTTGGTAACTGATGAAGCACCTTAGATATTGTTTCAAATTCTGATTGGTGCACTCTTCTTGCCGATTACTTTCTGGATGATGGTCGAAAGTCAACGAGCGGTCGACATACAACAGCTCCAACTGGCGCTTCGAAAAGCCTGTGACAAACTGAGGCCCACGATTGCTGATGATAGTGCCTGGCAATCCATAAAATCTGAAAAGAAGAAGATCAGATGTCCCTTCGCTAATGATGGTGACATGGAAGGGAGAAAGTGAGCCATCTTCCAGAAGCGATCAACAACGACCAGGATGGCATCATGACCTCGAGAGGAGCAGCTCGAATATAAAGTCCACATAAATACTCCTCCAAGGTCCAGCTGGAACAGGCAGTGGCTGAAGAAGACCACGAGGTAGATGTTTCAGAGTTTTCACTCGGCAAGAGATATCACAGGACCGAATGAAAACTTTGACAGAGCGGCGAAGCCCAGGCTACCAGTACCCTCGACTAATGAGTTCAAGAGTCTTAGCTACTCCAAAGTGTCCAGCCATAGGTGATGTGACGTTTTCCGTGAATATACGATATAAATACGTATATTCTACGACCACATCACTAGGTATCAGACCATACCCAGATGGGGTACGTACAAGTTATTTACATAACTTATGTAACCTAAGGTACCATTTTCCACATGGGAATCCACCTCATGAAGGTGTATTGCCACGTGGTAGCGTCGTATTGGAGCAAAAGTGTGTGGGCCATAACCTAACTATTTAGAGCCAACCCTAACCCTAAACACACTTTCTGCTCACCCTTCTGCCGAAATTCTGAATCGTTGTGAGAGCTCCGATTCAGGAATCATTCGCGACAGGAGTGTGTTCTGGAGCTGAGGCAAGGGAGATAGCGCAGTAGCATGGGGAGCCCTCGCTTCGAGAACCTAGGAAGTATGGAGACGCCAGGAGCAGGAAGAAGTTCTTTGGGAACTGGTATTTCGAGTAGATAGTTAGCTAACTCGTCTGGAATCTAGCATTCCAGCTGAGTTAGCATGTTGTTTTGCCAGTAGAGCTTTCATAGATCCTAGTCACGATTTCGAACCCTAATCTATGAACCCTAACTCTTAGTTAGATTGGTTGATTAGGATTAGATGATTATTTTATCTTGTTATCAAGTTATGGATGGATGTTGGTTGATCTATTGTTCGAACCTCTTGCATATTGGGAAGGGGGGTAGAGACCTAGAAGCCTATTGTAGTATGCTTCTAGTTTACCTCATATAATTTCCCATTATATAGGGACAGATGGAGTGGTCAACCCTTGCCATTGTCTATATGCCATCCCAAGTCATTGCCATAACTCGGTCTGATCTATCTTGGAGCCCTTACCGTCAGTCATCTCCCTATGAGTCAGAGCTTGGGTAGGATCTCCCCATGTGTAGTTCAGATTGATGTATGATATGTTGTTTATGTTGATGGATGGAGTACACCATCCTTCGTGGTAGTCCTATATGTTTATACGTATGTGCTTGCGTTTCTTTATGCTTCCGTTGTATAGGAACCCGTTGAGGAGGGGTAAATGACACCTTCGTTCCTCGGCTCAGAGTCATGTTCATTCCAAGGCTTGAGTTTGACGAAGGGCCCATTTGATGGTTAGACCATCCGATGGGGGATTCTCGGCGACTTATACGATGGAGCATCGTATATGGAGCGGGGGGCGTCACAGGTGAGTCATGGCAAGCCTAAAGAACTCGAAGTCAAGAAGCATCATATAGAACATGTAGATGCCCAACACGGAAAAGAAGGCTATCTCGAACCTCAAACTGATCATAGTTCGACAATGGCTGCTTGGGGGAATCGCCACTACAATCCAGATGAGCAGAGCCAAGGTGTGAAAGAACATCTTGAGCCAGTGGTCCAGCGGGGAGAGACGCCCGAATAGACTCCAACAAGGTTGTGTCACGAGGCCTTTCAAACAAAGTGGTAGCCACAAGCTAGAACTAATTAGACTCTAGCACAACCTGTGATTGCTGATCAAATGTCGGATCACCCGACTGAGGTAGGAGCAATGAGACAAGACTTTGGGCTTCCCTTGGAGGGATCCAAGGCAGAATCATGAAATCAATACGAGACAACACTTGAATATGATATCTGGCTTGGCAGCGGTTGAGTACCCAAGCAGACTAAAAGTACATCATTTCCATGATCAGTATAAATTGTAACCTGATGAGGTGATCCTTCCAAAAAATCTCTCCAAAAGAATCAACTATCACCAAAAGCTCCTTGTCATAAATCGCATAGTTGATTTCTACAGCCTGGAACTTTCGAGATTGAAAGGTGATTGGATGCAATTTGTGGCCATCCCCCTCCTGTGACAGGATGTACCCCCAAGAGAAAAATCAGAGGCATCTGCTTCGACAACCTATGGACGCAAAGGATCTGCATGGGCAAGAATTGGTGCTACGGTAAACGCATACTTCAGGGCAATGAAAGCAATTTTAGCTTCCAAACTCCATTCAAATGGCACACTTTTTGATGTGAGGCGTGTTAATGGGAGGACAAACTCTGACTAGCCTTTGATGAAACGACAATAAAAATTGGTAAACCCCAAGAAGCACTGTACATCAGTAACTGAGGAAGGTGTTTTCCAATCAAGAACTATGCTGACCTTCTCTGAATCCATGGAGACACCCTAAGGTGTGATGCAATAGCCAAGGAACTTGACATGGTCCTGCTCGAGCTGAGACTTCTCCAGCTTGGCATAAAGCCCATGCTCACGCAACTTCTGAAGGACCTTTCAGACATGCTCTTCATGCTCGTCTAGGGTCTGCGCATAGATTAGAATGTCATCTAAATAGATGATAACAAAGAGATCCAAGAACTCCTGAAAGACGTCATTGGCCATGTGCTGGAAAACTGTTGGAGCATTGGTAAGGCCATCGAGCATGACTGTATACTCAAAATGGCCGTACCGAGTTCGAAAAGCTATCTTCCACTCATAACCTTCTTCGATCTGAGTAAAGTTGCAGGCACAACGAAGATCAATCTTGGTGAAGTACCATGCACCTTGCAGCCGTTCAAGCAGCTCTAGAATCAGAGGTAGAAGATGATCTTGTTGAAGTCGTGGTAATCCACAACCAACTGCAAAGAACCGTCCTCATTGGAGACAAAGAAGATGGACGCCCCTGCATGTGACTTAAGAATATCGGATAAACCCAATCGCAAGATTCTCCTGAATATAGGTCCGTAACATCTCCAACTTTGTTGCCGACGAGCCATAGATTGGACCATATGGTGGAGTCGTCCCCAACTGGAGATCAATGGGGCAGTCATAGGGACGATGCTCGAAAGCTTTGAAAAGTCCTTGTACTTATCAGGAAGGGTAGGGGCGGACATCACAGAAGCCAAACTGGTCGATAGATGAACTTGAACTGCAAACATTGAGCTGGGATCTTGCCTTACATATCATATAAACTTATGGAACAAAATCGTCGAGATATGGAGCTGAGGGCATGAAGAAAACTTAGGAGAATCACTACTACGATCTTGGTGCGCAGAACAATACAAAAGAGTGGGATCATGAACAAGATCATGAGCAAGAGCAGGAGCAGGACCAGGACCAGGACCAGGAGCTGAAGGGGAGTAGGGACAGAGACCAAATCAGAACATGAAGCAGAAACAGGAGCCGGGACATGGACAAGAGTAGAATCAGAAGTCCATAATACTTTACGAACTGGAGACATTGATGCAAACTACTGACGCATGTGGGCTAGCGATGAGATTGAAGGAAATGCTACAAGGTGCTTCTTCGAACAGAACCCGAAGTGGTGTAATACATTTTGTGACTGAGCTCGATGAGATCTCATGTCCATCAATCACACCAATTTGGAAGCGAATGCACTATCCATTAAGCAAGCATTTGCACCACTGTTAAGTTGCGTCGATGCTTCTAACTTTCTAGCCTCTGATTCCAAACAGTATAGAAATGCTCCTTACTGAACTTAACTGAAGGGATAAACACTACATTGCATGTGGGGGGAGTCTGAGGAATGGCGGCCAGTCGACGAGAAACTCCTACTACTCGGAGTGACCTCTCGAGTTTTCATACTGAATTGGGCGCCTAATTGGCACTCATGAACAATATGGCTAGCCCCACCACAATAGAGACAGAGGTTAACCTCTCTTCTACATTGCTTCTCGACTGCAGACAAAGGCCCTTGAACCACCCAGTCAATCTGCATAGGCACCAGGCCATCTGATTTGGACGGTGCAGGAACTGCTACAATATGCAAAAATAGAGAAACGGACTGATTCTGTCTTTGTTGCCTATGCTCAAAGAGACAGTTATCACAACGAACTGCAAATCTTATGGTTTTTGCTAAGGTCTTAGGATCCTCCATGATCAGCAACATGTCCTTGGTATCCTCACAAAGTCCTGTTCGAAAACAATCACGGAGAGCGACATCATCCCAAACAGTATTAATTGCAATTTGGCAGAATTCTAAGATACGCAAACTGAGGCTGGGCGGGAGCCCTATATGAGATTGCTGAGTTTTGTCACTGTTGTCCGCTGACGATTTTTATCCCCAGAGATGCCTCGTGCTTAGCAGTGAAAGCGGAAAAACCTTGCAACTCTGAAGTATCTTTCTCCAATAAAGGAGCAAACCAACTTAAAGCTGACACTATGAGGAGAGAACCAACCAATCCAACTTGTTTCTCATCCATGGGATACCTATGAGAATGAAGATGAATCACGAGTCGGATCTGGTTCAAAAACCCACAAAGCTTGGACAGAGTGCCATCAACCTTCTCTGGCAAGCTAATCTTGGGCTCTGATGGCCTCAATCCCGAGCTAGAGGCTGACTCATGATAAGCTACCCATTTGTCTACAGGTATTTCTTGTGATTTCAATCATTGTTTTTATTACTGACATTACGAGTGGCATGTTATGTTGCTCCGTACATGTTAAACTATACTTTACCCTGGTGCTTAGTATCTTTGTAACTATGCTTGCGTATTGATGTTGTTGCTAATGTGAGTTGTCATAGAATGTTGTAAAATTTAATGTGTGATGCATTAGCATGTTTTGGCATGTTTTGAAATAAGAAAAATTGTCATTAAAGTTGACATATGGAATCTTGAAGAAGTTAAGAGTATCATGGCTTGTTTGTTGAATTGTCATGGTGATGCATGTGATGAGATATCATGGTGCATATGGCTTGATTGTGTATGTTCTTTGACATGGTTATCTCATTTGTATATTGTTGAATGAGCGGTTCAAAGAATTGTGCACTCCCGACTAATGCATCGGGCTGGATGTGCGGAAGAGCATTAAACCCCCCTCTCGGTGGAGCCTGAGAGGAATGACAAGAGTGCTCCTACGCATGGCCATTGCGTGACAAGCGAGGGCTGATCACCGCATTGTTGATAGTAGCTGGTGGATTCCAGTGAAAATGGTTGTTGATAGTAACTGGTGAGTTCCAGTGAAGACAGTAATTGGCTTTGCCAGTTGAAGGATTATTAAGAATTAACCCTGATGATGATGTTTATTTGCCAATGCTGTTGTTGTTGGATTTTGCTAATATGTTGTATGTGCAAGAGCTATAAGTTGAGCTTGCCCCTCACTTAGTCTCCCCAGACTAACCCCCTCACAGTGATTGTAGCTTCGGACGGAGAACAAAATGGCTGAGACAGAATTGAGATGGAGCGAGTACAAGGAGTAGTGACATTTGAATTGACCGACCTGTGGAACTTCTTCGATACTAGTTGTGGTAATATGGACCTAATAAAGTTGCAAGAGATGTCTAATATTCTTACTACCTTTTTTTCACCTTACGTGAAAGAAGAGACTCAAGATATTAGTAATTATGTGGAAGCGGGCTTAAGTGGCTACATTTGTGTGCCAGCTTCCAGTTTCCAGGCCTTGGTATTTAACGCTCCAATTGATATTTAACTTGACCTCAACATTTACAGCTTGAGTTATGATTGCTTAATTTGTGAACTGAAGAGTAGATGAACAGATAGATAACCATTGGCTAAGAATTAAAATAAACATAGAATAGAATCCATAAGTCCCCAGGGGCGTTACAATGTTGCTCACTATGGCACGAAGCCAATATAAATACGTATTTCTAGAGGTTTAATTAAGTTGTGGGAAAGCACTAAGTTATAACCATTTCTCCATTAAATTCTCTATGGTGGGTTAGAAACCTTGCATTGCTGCTTCACACTAATTTAGGCAGAGAGGTAACTTGAAGTGTAACATTTATGATAAGTCTCTATATGGCATGTGAATTGGGTAAGATGAAACAGTGCAATTCACCATGCCACTTGGCCATTTTAAAGATAGTTGTTTAATGATCTAATTAAATACAATTTGGCTTTGGACAAAGCTTGTTCTAGACCCTCTTTAGGCCATGAGATCCCATTTCGGGCATCACATGAATTTATTAATATAGAGAAAAAAAATGTGCAGCCAGGATCTTTATATTCTTACCTCAACCACTACATGCAAAAAAGAAAAAGAGAAAGAACGTCTCTTTGTTTTGATTGACAAAATCCAATTACATTACTGATGAAGAGATGCAAGCTTCCTAAGGGAAGGAGATGGTGGTTTCTGATGGACAGTGCTTCAAAAGATTTAAGAAGAAGAAAGACCATCTGAGAAGCCTATAAAAAAAAAGACCAAATAGCAGCTAAGGATCAAAATCGGTGGAATAATCAGACAATGGGTCGTTGCACGAATGAAGAAAGACACGTGTTGTTTGTGTGCTTCTTCGATGCTCAAATTTGATGTTATCGCAGGTGAGGCAGTGCCAAAAAGGGCGTTGGTTCTCAGGCAGCAGGCCTTCCATCTGTGTGTGGCGTGGCTGGGCTGGTTGTTTTGGAAGCGGTGCCGCCTGTGGATCTTCCAGGGAGTGCAGCAGTCCACAATCTCCCTTGTTCCGTGCCTCAGGTATAAGTTGTTTCAGAGCTTCCTAATGTTTTCTAGTTCAGCAAAGAGGAAGTTCTCCATTTAGTGTGATCTTTTGGGGATTGTGGATGTGAATGGTAAGTTTATACATAGTCAGTGATAGCATTTGGTCATGGGATATGTTGTTATGGAGTGTTGAGGCATCTCTGTCCCTTCGGGACAGTTCCTTTTCCTCCGCACTCGTTTATGTAACATTATTATTCTTTTAATACATTGGTGACTCGGTTCTTCAAAAAAAAAAGGGGGGGGGGGCGTTGGTTCAATTTTTGAGCTGACTGCCATCCAATGTGGATGGGATGCAAGAAAATTGCCCATATTTGTGCCGATGCATAGAACCATGTGCAACTGGATATAGAGTTTGCAAATCTATTTCCATGTAAAAAATGAACCCAAAAAGTTTTCCGATTGGCAAACATTGAACAGCTTGTAGACAGGGCTGTGCAATTTTATAGGTAAAGGCCAAGATACCTTTGTGTGGATCTCCAGCAGAACTCTAGATAACCTCAAGATAATAGAAATAGATGTGAAGACGTCCAGCAGACCAAATTGGCCAAGGAACCCAAACAACTAGACATAGCCAGCCCACGGATTGGAAGGCCATTGGTCCATAATGATTGATGCGCCTCCTCGATACACCACCCACTTCTTTTAAAGGTGGCCTACCCTCACCTTGCAGAGCTCCTCCTTATGATTCACAACTGAAGAGGGAAGAGGCCCCCCCTGTACTGAGAAACTAGTCCCTTTGAGATGGTTGCCATGCTAAAGAACCTATTGGTGACTGAGAGCAACTTGAAACTGGACCAAAAGATGTCGAGGACAATCAAATCTTGTCGCTCCCATCTGAGTAGCAGAGAAAATGCCACTAACCTTCACATGCATGACATCATTGAAGAAATGCAATGTTTTTTTTTTTTTTATTTTGAAGGATGAAACAAAAGTTTATTAATCATCAACAAGAAGTACAAAGTGAACAATACTCATCTAGTTGTGTAAGCACAAGCAAATGCCGCTAGAACACGAGCCTGAGGCACTGTGTACTTACTCCATACTAGATAAGTAAAAGAAGATACAAGCCCACTTAAGGGACTACCCGCATTGGAGTTGTGACGGAGTCAAAACAGATGCGACCCCTGGGATCTCAGGGGAGTTTGAAGTTGTATCCAGGCCCTGCAAGGAGGCAGTGACCAGCGTAAACTTTAGTGGCTAAGTTTAGCCAAATGGCTAAATAATAGTCTTTTGGAAAAAAACCTTGGCTAGAGTAACATGGAGGAACCATTTTTGAAAAAAGAAAAACTAGCCAAACATTTTTTTTAAAGGTTTGTATCCATTGTCATTTTAGCCAAGCATTCGAAACTATGATGAGAAAAATTTGACAAGTTTAGCCAAACACAAGAAATTAGAAATTCCAAAACTTGCAAACTTTAGCCAAGCCTTAGAAAGTTTTAAGCCTATGATTAACCTAGAGTAGCCAAACTAGTTTTACTTTAAAGTTGACTCTGCTTGAGAATATAATCTAGAGTATGGAAGAAATTGTTTGGCTAATATTTGGATCTTTATTATTCTAAGAATTAGCCAAGTGCTCGAAAGTATGATAAGAAAAATGTAAAATATTTAGCCAAACACAGGAAATTAGAATTTTAAAAATTTAAAACTTTAGCCAAGCCTTAGAAAGTTTTAGGCCTAGGATTAACCTAGATTAGCCAAACTAATTATACCATTTTAGAGACATGAACACCTTAAAGTTTACTCTGGCAGTGACATCTTCAAATAAATCACTCCACTGAAGCAGAGTAAAGCAACCATGATGAGGTACAGCAGGTTGGGCAGAATCATGTAATGCAAGTGGCGAGGAGAGCTGAGATAGAGAGGTATTAGAATTTTTAGCTGATTTCCGAGGTTGACGAAGAGCAGGTGGATGTTTAGGTGGTGGATGAACGTCACGATGATCAATAGCCTCTCCAACTTGCCCTTGGGATCCCTGAATCTCAGCCAGTCTTTCCCTCTGCTGGTCCAATAACTGAAGCGTGGAATCCGCGGCTGGGATAGGAATAGAGGAAGTCACAGGGGGACGAGAGGCATCCACTGAAGGAGGAGTAGAGCTAGGAGTAGGGTGCAACAGTAGCCAATGGAGGAAGATGCTGATACGACTTGCAGTATTTGAGCAAAGAGGGGGGCCTCAGGAAACATGAGAGCTAACTCTGGACCATTCAACATGCGCAACAACATGGGCCCACTCTGAACAACAATTGTTTGAGGCAAATCACGAAATGGGCTGTGCTACACAAATTTGGTCATGCCATTGGTTATCGCATGTTGCAAGTGAAGCCCAATCTCGTTAGCAATGGCAGAAATAAATGCCGAATCCTAAAGCTTAGGAGGAAAATCTTCAATAACAACCCAGAACGGGGCACGTAAGGCATCTGGCTTACCTGGGAAAGAACCAGGAACATATTGTTGATACAACAAGAAGTGTTTCCAAAGAGGATCAACATCTCGTTCTATGAGTTGAGCCACCGTCTCAAGAGGCTCAAACATTAGAAGAAAATGATATTGATCCTCGGCCACAATAAGTTTGATAGACTGATATGCAGGCAACCCTAACTTCTGAAGATGTCCAGATAACCAAGACCCTACACGTTTCAAATCCAAGAAAGGGCTTGTAAAGTAACAAACAACAGAACATGCAACCAACTGCTCCACATGATGTCTGTGAGCCTCGTGGCTAATTTGCACCACAAGGGCCCCAAAGCGCTGAAAGATTGATCTGCACTGCTGGACCTCATAAAATACGTCAGCTGGTGGTAACAGGATATCCATAGAGTCCTGTTTAGCCTGCAATTGCTGAAGATAAACACAACTACTTTCTTATTATTATCTATCATGGTGGCAATGACCTCTAAGACATGAAGTGAGGTGGCTGGAGATGACATACCTTTACATAGCCACTCAGAAAATCGAACACCTGACACCTGTAACTCGTGCCACAGTGTCAGAGGACCTCCAAGGTGTAGAGGTTGAGACAGGTGGAAGGGTTGAAAAAGAAGTTGTCCCAAGCTGCCTCAGAGAAAGAGGGGAGAATTCCTCCTGCCTTGAGGATCCTCCAGCATGCATTGGATGTTCCATTTGTCGAGAATGGACTCCTTCATGTGAAGAACTGCCAACATGTGTTGGAGGTGCCGCATGTGTCACATTATTCTGAGTAGGAGCTATTGATCCCATTTGTGCTGAGGAACTTCTAACATGTGTTGGAGGTGCTATTGGAAGTACTACCATCTCAGAAGAGCTTCCCAGAGTCACCTGTCCAAGTCCAACACAATCTCTAGTATCATCAGACATAAGAGCACGTGCAGAGACTTTAGTCGAGGCTGCAACAAATGGGGTAGAGATTGGAACAAGAAGCTGAGAAGAAGAGAGAGCTGGAGCTTCTACCTCAGCCAGACTAACTACATGCATGTCACTAGAAGAAAGAGGAGCATGAGGCAATGTCAGAGGATTCAGATGCACATAAGCTTGCCTCTCTTGCCCCTCAGATCCAACCGCTATTGATGATACCAAACTCATAGGATTGGATAGAGCACCCTCACGAGCCCATTTTGTATGCATCTCGACCAGCACCATGTATCTCATTGGAATTACCAGAGGAGCATTTGGAAGGACTGCGTGGGGCTTTTGCCATCTCTACTGAAGAGGGCCGAAATATTCAGAGCTTAACAGCCCCACAAACTGGAATAACTTCTGAAAAACTTAAGCACCACTGTAAACAATGCTCCACGAGCTTTCCAACAAGCCCAAACACGCCCAAAACTGCCACTAAACGCAGGAGTTGTAGCGAAAAGAAGATTGCCACCAAACCCTACCGCCGCCAAACCCTACCACCGCCAATAGAGGGCCGGAACTGTTAGGCAATTTTTCTCTATCAAATAAATAAAATCACTATACAAATTATGCATCAACGGAAACGGAACGCAACAAGCGTTCCAACAAGCCCAAAATCACCTGAATCTGACATCGAAATCAAAAGTTATGAGCAGATAAACGGGGCTGAAACCCTAGGCGCCATCACCAGCGCCCTTCAGCCAATCTCTACCCTAGGCAAGTTATCGACTGGTTTCTCTGTCATACATGGGTGTGATGTGGAAATCGCACCTCCTTTGATTTAGCATATTTGTGGGATTGTCTTGGGATCGAATGCTAGAAAAAAAAAAAACAATAAGGAGTGTGCAATAAGAAGTGTACGAAAAGGGCAAAAAGTTTCCGCAACACTTACACATCGTATAAGTATAATATGTGTCCAATTCACTCATGCCAAGTGGCGCATTTGCTCTAGAAAATTGGCATTTTTTTACATGTACCTATTTTTTAAGTAGTATCGTCTCAAAATTGAGCAGTATAATTATGTGGGCTATGACAAAAAGTTCGCATACTTTCACGCTCTTACCACACTCTCTGTACCCAAAACCTGCTTTAGTAGAGAGCTAGCCGGAAGTGCTAAATTCACCATTTGACTAACACCAGAATTACCCTGATCTCCTGCTTCCTTGCCACACAAATTAACACCACAACTTGTATGTTCAACAACCTGTTCAAGATCCTTGGTACACAAATCAGCACCAGCATTTTCTTGTCCATTTGTTTTGCCTGCCTCTTTGGGTTGTAGATCTGCAGTATTGGGTTGTAGATCTGCAGTATTAGCTTGGGAGTTCTTGAGATTAAGTTTCTGGGCTCGTTCTAAAATACCATGATACGCTTTGTTGAGCAAATTTTCAATGTGGTCTGTAGCAGGATCCCCTTCTTCCTTCCTCATCAATTGTGCTCTTGTTCTTGCCCTTGATCTTATTTGGTTTCCTGAATTAAATTGCGCTGTAGCAGGATCCCCTTCTTCCTTCCTCAATTGTGCTCTTGTTCTTGCCCTTGATCTTATTTGGTTTCCTGAATTAAGCTGCGCCCTTTTTCTCCTCCTCGATCCATGCTTTGACATCTGAGAGATTTTTATTAGAAAGTCTGACACCCTAAATATAAGCACCTTCATGGCCTTATCATTCACCAGTTCAAAAACACAAGCATCTCTTTCACCCAGGCTATGGCATTCCACGAATTTGCTCCACCCTGTTGTTATACGGGGCTGATCACTTCCCATCCATTTTATAGACCATGAATCTCCTGCTGAATCTATGAGGGTCATATATGTGGACTCTTTAGGCAAAAACTGCCTTGCAAACTGTGCTTTAAGTTTCTGCAATTACAATAACCAACTTAGCTAATGAAGTTTTCTATAACATGGATCAATGTTAAAGAATTACTTATGACAAATGAAATGGGAAGAATATTTACAATTGAGTGACCTCTCCATGAGTTGGTTCTCTTCAATATTCTGACACAGCTTGGACCAGTAACTTTGAAGGAAAGGGCAGCTGATTTTACAAATCTTCTTGCTTCTTTCAGAACAAATCTCTGCATTCTTTCATTTAGGATTGACCTTCTTGGATCATAAAACTGCAGCATTGGAATACCCTTGTTAAGTCCTGGACCCATGAGAATGAGTTTTCCTCCATTATGTTTTCCCCTAAATGGAGTGATATGACCACAGCAAACATGGCCTGCTTCTCTTATACGTGTTGGACATTCTGCTATCCGATCAACAGAGCTTAACCCACATGGAGTTGCTTGAGAATCAAAGATTATTTTATCCTTGACACTAGCAACAGGGGATGTTTTAAAGCTAGGGTTCTGATCAATGTTACAATCTTGCCCTGTTTTCCGGATTTTCTTCGCATATTCTGCCCCTTTTCCAGCCATAGCTTCATCTCCACGAATTTGTTCTGGAGTTGTAGTGCGTAATGCATGTCTTCTTTTCCTTTTTTTATTAGGGATTTTTTCTGTGGCCTTGATACCATGACCATATATTTTTTCAATGCCACTTTCGCCAAAGATTTGCACAGAGAATCTTGTACCTGTAAGAAGCTTGAACACCAACAAGTCCCCAATCATAAGATGGTTGTCGAGAGAGAATGCCGACCATCCCCATCGGAAACATTTGCCTCTTCCTATTATATCTGGAACCTTAACTAACCATTCTTTTCCCGTGGATATTTGAAGAAACATTTCATCCCCTAGAGCTGATCCATATAGCTTCTGATATTCTCGAGGAATGCGCTAAAACAGAGAATCACACAACAAATTAAAAACACACCTAGAACAAACTTCTAACATCTGAAAACAAGAATCGAAGCTTCAAACTCCAAAATGGCAAGAATGAATAATATTGCAAGGAAGGAAATGGCGCCATATATGGCGTAGATTAGACCGATTTTCAAGAATATGTAAGTACTTTCAAGTAATAAGTTCTGAAACAAAAGCTTCCAATCCGAACCCGATCAAGAAAGCTAGAAACTCACAGCTTTTGATCTAAAGCAAAGAATCGATCTTAACAAAAATAACAATAAGAAAATGCCATACCAAGGTCGTGGAGTACTCCGGCGAAACACAGCTCTTCTTCATGACAACAAAAAAAGACGGCGATACGGCCAAACTTTCTGGTGTTGGAAAGCTCTGTGCACAACGAGGATGGGCACGATTCGTTACCATCATACAAACTAAAAACTAAGTACCGATTACTCTATGCTTTGATCAGATAGATTAGAAGGCACTGCTCCGGTCTGTACAAATCCATGGCTTTGGTTTTGCAGAACCGTATGTCTGGTGCACATTCTAGTTTACTGGTGGTTAACTCTGTCTGGTCTTTAACCAAAACCAAAGTGAGTTTTCCACCTGAAGCCAATGGCAAGCTGCCAGATAATTTCCCGTCTATGTACCGGATATAGTATGTAATAGAATACAAATATACCGGATTTTACAGGAATTTCGCCAGCATCAAAAAACTTATCGGATTTTTTTAAAAATATTCGGATTTTAAAGAGACTAACTCCATATTTTTTGCAGCCTTTGATCACTTCATTCCAAGAACCCTTCTTGACCACATCAGCCCAACCGGGATGATCATTCCGGTTTTTGGGCCAATTCAAGATGACACATGGCAAACATTCCAGACAAGAATGCCAGAGCCCATTTTTCTGAGCTAAAATCTCTAGTTTTGGA
>JAANSK020214978.1:0-14362 GCA_011763485.2 Isoetes engelmannii
ACTCATCTTGTACTTTTGTCATTCTTTTAATACATTGATATAAGTTCTTCAAAAAAAAAAAAAAACTTGAAAATTTTGCTATGGTGTCTGCATCGAATATAATCATTACTTTTACAGCTGCAAACCCACTATACATGTTCAGTCTAAAGGTGGCCCTTATATTAATTATGTCTAAAAATACACCAAGCTAGAGTGGTTTTAAATCAGAAAGTGAAGGAACGAATCATTTTCTTTTGACAAATGAAGATTCAATAAAGGTGCCTCTTGAAAGTAGAACACCTATAATGCAATAATAAGCAATTGTATTGTCTGGATTTTGAGATCATTTGTTGTGCAATTGAGATGATATCAGATGATATTTGATATGATGATACATAGGTATAAACGTGTTCTTATCTGGATCAAAGGAGTTCTTATTATTAGAGATAGCCTTTTTGCATTGAGGAAAAAGACTATACTTGTCTTCTAAGCTTAGAATATGGCTTCACGAAGACAATGGGACATCTAAATGACAAAATATGATGAAAGTCGTCTTATAATATAATTATATGTTCAAATAATAGTATGGAGTCGATATGAAACATGTTGAAGATGAGGAAATTGAATTTCTGAAAAGCAGAATTAGCAAGTTGAAAAGAACCTTGAGATGTGACATGTTTCCTAAGAAAAACAATTTATGTTATAAATGAACAGTACTATTTGGATCACACCTCGACTTGAGGAGCTGGAAACCTATATTTCTCTTAAGTAGTAACCAATAATTGTTATACCAATTCCATATTTGCTATCTTCTTGTCCAATACATAGTCATCCATTAAATAATACACAGAGAGATAGAGCATCAAAAGGGAAGCAGATAGATGTATATGTTTCTCGATCGAAATGTAACGTCTTTGCTATGACCAACTAAAAATTTTTAGAGAAGGGGCATTGTCAATGGAAAAAAACTCTGAGACATACTTGACTTCTGAATATCGCTTCTGATTAGAACCTATTTATGCACCGCATGTTATGACTATGTCGGTGGTTTACTGCTCACAAATTCCAACATGTTTGACATTGTTGCTCATGATTCTGCCATTTGCAGCTGCTCATCAATTCCATCATCTTGAATCCGACAGCATGCAATGGTCCTAGCCACTTGATGATCCAATATACATATTTAATGGTCCAATATAAGTATTTTTGCACATATGTGCACATGCTTGGCATGCATGCGGCATGGAGTTTATAAAAGCAAAGGATTTATCTTGTGCTTTTGGGCCGGAGCATTTTCAAGGCTGAGGAGGCTAGGAACAAATTCCATGAGAGGAGGCTAGAGCTTGGAGATCATCTGCATCAATTGTCTTCCTTTAGGTGGGGTTTTCCACTGATCTATTTGAGATTTCATAGGCTGCAGATTGAGTACAAGCATGGTGTAGATGATCGCTTTGGGATCACAAAGTAATCAATGGTGACTCATGGTCTGGATTGAATAAAGTTTTTCTAGCTTTGAGTTAATCAATTTATTAACCAATGCTCGAGATTTGGTATGGCTTGTTGGATTGAAATCTTAGAATCAAAGCAGTATGATTGATTTGAATCATGAAATAACCAAATAGAAATTATCGAAAAAGATTGAAATCTTACAGGATGCTTCCGAAAAGCATCTTTGGCAAACCTTGGAGTGCCCTAAAAAGGGTCAATTAGGCTTAGGATGGGCCGTTTTTAGACCAGAAGGGCCAGATTTGGGATTAGGATGAAGAACTGTAGTTTTGGAATTGGCAACAAAAGCTTACTTGGCAAATTTTCAGTCCAAAAAATCACCTTGAAACTGCTCTGGAATCGCCTAGAATTCTATGAAACACAGAGGCAGGACCAAATTAGAAACCTTTGGGCTCCACAAGCCCAAATCGATGTCATAAGGATGGATTGAAGCTGGTCGGCACTGAACAACGCCGTGGTTATGTCCACATTACATTTTTGTCCTTTGTGTTTTTCTTGTGTTTATTTTACTTATTAGCAGGCTTGCCTAAAGGGAGGTACAACATTCCTTGCAAGTCTAGACTATCCACGTGCTCTGTTGCATCAGCCAAAATCAACTTTATCCATTAATCTTCGAATTTTATGATCCAAGGGTCAAGAAAATTAGGAGAATTAAGTAAATCAGAAGATGGCTTCTTCGTAGGGCTCAGAAATCCAACTGGGATTATTCCTTAAAACTTTGCAGTTGCTGAGCAAAACGTGAGAAAAATGAACAGGTTGCAAGGGCAGCCAAAAAAATTAGAAAATTCCTTAAAAATTGTAGGCGCATGCTTCGATTGTATGACGATGGATTCAAACCCTATCAGTAATTGTGTTGAGAAGAATTACAGAGTCCCTTCAAAAATATTAGTCTTATTGTTTACTCAGCAGGCCCCGGCCAAGTTCTGTGCCCTACAGGATGCCTGTTGTTATTGGGTATTTATCCAATACATCCTACCGTGTCTCTTTTTTATGTTGAATTATGTGTGAATGCACGTGACCATAGCCATGCTCTAGGAATCACGACCTTCTCCCTTTGTGGGCTTCGTGGGCTTGGCTCCAAGAAAATGTCAAAGCCCGTGCCTCTGAGCTCTACTGTCAATAGATTTCTTAGATTCAATGGAGAAGTTGGCCATGGAAAGAAATGGGAATTTTATACACTAGCTTCTAACTTGTTGGTTGTTGGGTCCTGTTTGTGCTTCACGAATCTGTGGATGCTCAGAGATACAGTCATATCCATGGGCACAGTACAATCTCTGGAATCGAGATAAGCCGCTTTAACAAAATGATTGAACAAAAAAATAAAATAAAAATATTAGGTAACAAGGTATGTAGAATCCAACCATTTTAATTAGGTCCTAGAGAAAACATGCGTTAATCCTTCTGTTATCAATACGTTTTTAGTTCCTTTTCATTTCTTTCTTTCTTGCAGGGGAGTGACTCTTTTCAAAGAGATAGAGATGCTTTGCTTGAATTTTATAGTTCTCTCTCTAAACATTCCCTCTGTGTTACAGTCCAAGGTGCAAGTCGCGCTTGCAGACCTATGGGATGTGGAGATGGCCTTGAGAATGCCACTGGGTGGCCTGGGAACGTTCCAAGCGTCAGTTACTGCCTAGGGGCAGTATTCGATTAATTTATGATGGCGCCAGTTTCTATGTTAAGGTGCAATTTAATTATAATGTAAATAAAGTTGCATTTAAAATGGTTAAAACCATTCGCGGGGGGAGGGCATGGCGGAACCCGTTGGTCCAGCTATTCTAAAGGGATATTTTTCCTTGAACATCGTGCACAGGCCAACAGCCTCCGGATCAGGCCGGATTGGTTTATAGAGTGGTTATTTGAAGCCGTGGAAAAGGCCACAGCTATTCTCAGCATCCCTTTGAGTAGGGGTGCTTTTTGAAAGGCACCAGGGATTCTTGAGAGCTTTGGGATTTCGGCTGAGAGCTTTGGATTCCGTGTGTTTGCCATTGAAACTTCCTTTCCAGTTTATTGTGAACCATTTCTACTTGATTGAGACTAGTTCTGGAGCATTTGTTGGCCAATTGAGGAAACATCTCTTGTTTCTTGTGTTTCCGCTCATTTTTGAGCAATATTGCAATAGTAGCAATTCTAGTTCTTATCTAAGAACTATCTGAAGTTGGGCTTCATTCTAACTCTGGAAATTAGAGCGATTGTGCGTGGGGAGTTCAAGGAACTCACGGTTGAGGGTAACTCAGGGAATTCAAGGTAGTATAATGGTAACTACTTTTGTAGGTTGTGACAATTTGGTATCAGAGCTTGTTTGCAGTCTTTTGTTCTGATCCTCTATGACAACTATTTAGGTTAGCTGTGCTTTTAAATATGCAACTAAGATGATATTGTGATCACCGTTTATACCATGGTGATATTGAGATTATCGTTCATAACATGGTAATATTGCAACTATATATGTCTTGTCAACTCCAGTATTAAGTAGGTATCTAGATTAAATTTGGTGCCATGTAAGGAGGTCTTCGAGGACGTTAAAAAATCTATTTCTATTCTATTCTATTCTATTTCCTTGTATTGCACTAGGTCAGTAAGGTCATTAACCCTTAAGTATACATCCTTCTCCTAAACCCTCATGGATTGTACGCCAATCAAAGATGAATTCCATGAGGGACTAGTAAGGCAAAGATGCCTCAAACCTCCCCCCTTGTCTCAACAAACAACTTAGTAAGAAACAAGATAGTGGTCATATAACCTAGACTTCACCTTAAAGGTGCAGCTTCAAGCCCTTTGCTAATGCTAAATGCTTCATTACTATATGTTGATTGATACATACCAGTGATGGTCCATGTCAACATTGTTCCACCATAAGCCTTTTAGGGAATGGATGGTACTTTTATTGGCTCCCGATTATGGGTTGGATTTCAAATAGGTTTAGACTTTTAAATTTATTTCTATTCTACAAGTCAAATACCAAAAAATGGGGTATTAGGCTCGTAGATTTGCATGAGTATTGGATAAGTCGAATACCTAAAAAAAATGTTATGTAAGTCGAATACCTCAATAACAAAAGAAATGCCAAAACCTGGGCTCAAACCCATGCAACACACTAGCTAACTGTGCTAAGTAGCATTAATACAATAAATACAATTGTTGTTTATAATAAAGAAATAGGTGTTACATTAATCAATTAAAAAAAATACACAAGCAAGGTATTTGACTCGTGGTTTTTTGAAATCCAACCCCAAAAGAAGAGCCAATATTTCACCGGGGAATAGAAGTTGTGGTTTTCTAGTTTTTTTAGCTGTAAGATCTATGCCAAGCAAATGATCCAATGGTTGCTAGGTTATACACGTCGACACTAGGGGCTACGTGGATAGCCAAATGGTATACCATGAATAAAATACCTAATGACATATGGAAAGTGTGTTGTTAGTTAGGCTAGCTTCACGGCTCGATATATACCTTTCATTTTGTTCATCTCGTGGAGGCTTAGGGGGAAATCCTGGCCGTACAGGGTTCTAGCCATCTCCTCGGACACTGCAACAGAATCCCAGATCATTTAACCTGCCGGAGCAAGATCTGCATTACTTGGAGTCGTGCCCGGAAGCGTAGGCTGGGATTTCTAAACCGTGTCTTGTCTCTAGTTTAGCTATGGCAGACATAATTCTCTGTTCTTAGAAAAACTTTCCCATTCCGACATTGTCACAACACGACAGCAAAATTGGAGATAGGATCCGTTCCTGCAAGAAAGAAAAGAAAGCGGCCCTGCTGGATTATTATGTGAATCTAGATGCAAGAACACCAAGACTGTGGTATGTATGACTAAACAAAGTTTGCAGTATCCGTTGCACAAGATTTCAGGGAGTGTATTTAAATTGGAACTGTGGTTTCTGCTGCATTCTTAAGCTTCAGAAGAATTTGTGTTCATGCATTTTTTGGCAAAACTAATTTGGCGCCTTACTGCAGGGTATTAGTTTAAGGCGGCGTCCGGAATTGCCATTCTTTCAATGGAAAGAAGGCCCAAACTTATATTGCTTGACGACGAGGATTTTTCAAATGAAGATAAGGAGGAACAGGCGGAGATCCAAGTAGAGGATGAAGATGACGAGGAGGAGACAGATGAAGAGGAAGGGGAAGAGGAGGATAACCAAGAAGTAGTATGTGCAATTTGTGACGACGGAGGAGATCTTGTTTGGTAAGTCTTGCCTCAGTTCCATGATTTTGAAGTTTCACATATATTAAAGCTATTCCATATTGCATGGCAGCTGTGATGGTCCTTGCTTGCGCTCCTTTCATGGAACTAAGTCTGCTGCAGCGAAGGGCGTCTCATGCTGCCGATCCCTTTCCCTTGATGAATCTGATGTTGAGGTTAGGAAAAAATACTTGATATTTGCAGTACTGCATTACTATGAATTACAGATCAGCTATGGCCTTATAAGCAGTTTGGATATAGGAAACCACAAAGTTCTATTGTTTGAACTGTAAATACAACCAGCACCAATGTTTTGCTTGTGGAGAACTTGGAGCATCTGTTGGTGAATCCAGTGAGGTATGACGTCTGCCACTTACTTCCTACAGTGCAGATACCATTATGAATCAACAGATGGTAGTATTCAAATAGACATGCCATAAACTTATTAGTTAACAAGAATTTGGAAGCGCTTGTGTTACAGAAGTAACAGCCTGTTTTCCATTATCAATAGGAATACATATAAAGGGTTTTCTTGAAAGTTAGGAACCAACTACTAAATGCAGCAACCGGATATCAACTACTAAATGCAGCAACCAGATCTCATCTACTGTTAATGGCTGGAATATTAAGTCATCTTTTCTTGTCATATTCCAACAAAACTATTAGTAGGATGCCATCTTTAAGTACGTGAATTTAATGGATATGAAACTTAATGTTATGAACCTAATATATACAGTTTGCAGGTTATTCTCTGTGATGTAGCATTTTGTGGCAGGTTTTATCATCCAAGCTGTGTTTCATTGCCAGATGATTTTGTCACTGGAAATAAGGCGTTTACATGCCCACTTCACAAATGTAAAAGATGTAATGAAGTAGACAAGACGGATTGTGAGGACAACAGGTTGTATATGTGTCGTCGTTGTCCGAGTGCCTGGCATAAAAAGTGCATCAAAGAGTGAGTTTATCCTGATCAGAGGAAATGCTTTTATAAAACATTGTCTCAGAGATGGCTATTTTCTCAGCAAGATAATGTTTGATGGAGATACTGAAGAAGAAAGTGACGAAAGGGAAGTGAGGGGTTGGAAATTGTTTGGGCATGGGCAGGGATGCGCACGCATAATGTATTGTCTGTAAGTATGCCAATGCAACCGAAATGGATGATCTGGTTGTTGTCCTTTATTAAGAGTAGGCCTTGTGTGAATCCTATTACATTGACAGGACTCTTTGCATTTCTTTGACAGGAAGCATATCGTAGTTGGTATATTGGGGACACCAAGACGTAACCATTTACGTTTTCCAGAACCTCCAAGAGTCAGAAAAGCACCTTTGCCACTTTCTGCAAGGAAGAATCAAATCAGAGATCATGTCAAACCTCAGGATGCCTTGCAGGAAAGGAATGCCGAAGAAATGGGCTGTTTTTTAAGTGTTGACGACCAAATAACAAAAAGTGAAGTTCCTAAAGTTGTAAGAGATCTTCTGCCTTCCAAGTGGAAGGAATCAATCTCGTCTGTTGCAAATGCAAGTGCGAATCCTAAGAAGGATGATCCCAAAGCAGTAAAGCTGCCACCTTATGAAGAACCCGAATTATATACAGTGTAAATCTAGCTTAACATTCTAGATTGTGTATCTATTTTTTTTTTTTAGATATTGGATGGTCTTCTATATTCCATTGATGTTTGCGTTGCTATGGCCAGTGTTTGGGATATCATTGTGGAGTCAAGAAAAGTAATTACCACGGATTATATCTATGCAAGTTTGACGTCTCCAAGTACAAGTACTCATGTCCCGAATAGGAGCATCCAACTGGGGAAAATTGAGTCTACATTACGTGTGGGTTGTCTTTGTGCATTGGCCCAATTAAAATTGGACAAAAGAAATTAATGTATGGTTTGAGCAGGCATTTCACAAAGCTGCTGAGTGCTCCAAGACTCCAGATGGTCGAGAGGAAGCACAATGCATACTGCCACCTGCTTCTTTGAAGTATCTTGAGCGCTCCAAGGTTTGTCCTTGTTTGCAGGAAGTGTTCTCATAATCTTAGCTGTCAGATGTTAAGATCACCATTGCCTAGTTTGATTATAATGCATAAAATGCAGCTTACACCTGATGACGGTTACCATTACGACCCAGACTGCCAAAAATAGGTTTAAACCATCTCGAATTGCTCCAAGGAATTGCTCCAAGATGTATTCTGCCTTGCCCATTTACCGCACAGACAGAGGTTTTCCCAGCTTTTCCGAATGCTTTACAAGAATCATGCATTAATTCTCCATTTCACAGAAGTTATCCAGCTGAGGTTGGCTGCAGCTATGGCTAAAATTATATCTGCTAGTTTGAGATTTATTGCAAATTTTGGTGTTCTTATCCTGTTGACTATATGTTTGATTGGTCATCTTTGCTTTTAGTAATCAGACGGCATCATAACGCTAAATAGTCAAACAAAAACTCGTGTGTGATCTGAGAGAATTGAAGGTTCTTTGATGTCCGGTTGACAAGTAGGTATGCTGAAGCGAGTGAAGGGGCTCATCATGTTTGGCCCCTAATGGAACAGCACTGGAGAATTCCTTATTAGGGCCATAGCAAAGAATGAATGCTCTCCAATTTTCTCTCCTCTGCAAATTATTATCTTTGGATACTTTGTATGTTTGTGTCCTACAATGATACTTCTGATGCTGATGAGTCTGATGTTGAATTTGCAGGACACCTTGAAAGTATACCTAGCACCTTTCCTGCATGGCATGCGGTATACTTCTTTTGGTAGGCATTTCACTCGTACTCAGAAGCTGAAAGAGGTATGTGTAGTGACCACCTGTTAAAGCGACATTGACACCTGAGCATATGTTGCAACATCCCTTGTTCTGTAACATATGCTGGTGATTAAAATTTTATTTTTTGAGTTTTTATGACAAAGATTATGAATTTAAATGCAGATTGTTGACAAGCTACATTGGTATGTAGAGCCTGGAGACATGGTACGTAATAATGAAATAGTTACCCTTTTTTCCCCAATTAGCTGTAGTACCTTTCTGACCAATTCAGACTTTCTCATTCTATGTAGTTCATCAGCCGTTCACATGGTTGAAAACATCCCCACAGGACACCATTTCTTATAACGCCACAAGGTAGAGCTGAGGGAAGTTCTCAGAAAGGCAAATTGTTAGGACAAGACAAGGCCATTTATTTTTCTTCAAAAAGCCATGCAAAAATCATATTCCCATAACAAGACTAGGAAATAAGGCTTCCTTGCAATCTGACTCTGTCAAGTCCTTTTTTCCTGTCTTCTCCTTGTGGTTTTAGTTGTCACGTGCTAGCTTTACTAGTATATTTAAAGCTTTGTCTCTTTCCCTCTCCAGCTTTATGAAAATGAGATGCCAATTAGAATTAAGCAACCAGCTAACTTAGACAGATATCTGTACTTAAGATACAGATATAGCTTCAGCATTGCTCTACGGGTTGACAAAGGACAGTTAGAAATTTTGTTCATGCCAAACATGTAACACGAATTTTGAGTTATGGACCTGTTTAAGAAAGCATAAAGTTTTTTGATAACAATGATATGATGTTAATGGGATGACAGATAGTAGATTTTTGCTGTGGGGCAAATGAATTTTCTAAGCTAATGCATGAAAAGCTTGAGGCTGTTGGAAAAATTTGCAAATACAAAAATTTTGATATATTGCAGCCACAGGTATGTGTGCATGTGTACGTTGTCTGGCCATAAAATATGATTTAGTAATTTTTTTCCTCAACTTAATGGCTGAAACAGTTCGAGAAGAGAGATTGGATGACAGTTAAAAGGGAGGAGCTTCCATCTGGCAATAGACTTGTAAGTTCTCTCCATATTTCTGGCTCATTCATTTCTCTGTTCTCAACCCTTGCATTTCGCCACTAGATATTGTGTAAAACGAAGGGCATTTTAATTGGTCACAGCTGAGCACGAATTTTTCTCTCTTTAAAACTTCCTTTGGAATGCCTTCTGCCTTTCCGAGCTACTTCTACCCTTTAACGAGACCACAAAATTTTTATTTCAAAACATAGCAGCATAATACTATCAAACTCACAATTTTATGGATAGCTGACCTCAAATTTCGATGGTGCTTCTAGATAATGGGGTTGAACCCCCCATTTGGGCTCCATGGGAAGTTAGCAAGCCAGTTTGCTTTCCATGCTGCAAAGTTCAAGCCAAAGATGATTTTACTTATTGCGCCAAAGGAGACAAAAAGGTGTGTTTGCGTGGATATCATGAGTTCTTTCTACGTCACTTTAATGCTCTAACTTAATGCAGATTAGAAGGTCACGGGTATGAGCTTATCTGGGAAGATACGAGCTTGCTGAAG
This sequence comes from Isoetes engelmannii, assembly GCA_011763485.2. Taxonomy (NCBI): domain Eukaryota; kingdom Viridiplantae; phylum Streptophyta; class Lycopodiopsida; order Isoetales; family Isoetaceae; genus Isoetes; species Isoetes engelmannii. The sequence continues at coordinate 10,000 of JAANSK020214978.1, forward strand.
GGACCAGTATGCTCCTATCTCTCTTCTTTGTTAGGTAGATATAAGTTCTAACATCTCCAACAGGTGTTCTATCTTCCTGGTTCATTGGATGTTAACGAGGAAATTATAAACAACGAAAATCGTGAGGCACCACCGCTTTATTTCTGGAGCAGAAAAGATGACTGGGCTAGCCGCCACAAAAAGATAGCAACCAAGCATGGCCATATGAATGGTGATAAATATCTCAAAGCTTGTGCTTATAGATAGCATTTTGTGTTTGGGAAGATCAGCTTTCATTTGACGGAATCTGTTTTTCCAGGTGCTCTTGCAAATTTGGTGGCTCCAACTACTGGGGAAGAGAGGAATGTCAAAAAGCGTCGAAGTTCTGATTCAAGACACAATCAAAACAACTCTGAACCACCATTTAAGCGCAAAAGAAGTCAGCATGAGAACGCGTCTCACAACCAACAAAATCGTGCTACAAGTCAACATTCACATCATGATAGAAGACGACATCATGGCAGAGATCGTCAACATCAAGTCACACCTTGCCTTCCACATGCCCTACGCCTACACAACAATACGTATTACAGCAGGCGAGGTGTTTGAGCTCTTACCCACTCTCATTTTGTTACCGTGGGAAAAGTCTCTTGCAATGCAATTTTGTAATCTTCAAACCCTTATGTCCATGGGATTTTCGAGTTCTGGCTACACCCTATAAGGGACAGAACACAACCTTGGAAGAGCCCAATTTAACAGAATTATTTGTAGCCGGAAAGCCAAGATTGTAACACACAAAAAATCTGATAACTTTTGACGTCTGCCCGTTTTTGAAGATACTGAATCCGGTTGAAACTTGATCGATTGCACTCTATCTGTGTAAACCTCTTTACTGAATCCATGTTTGATCTTGTAAAATCAGTGCTGGATGCTCTGGACTTTTGTAGCCGGAATGCTGGTATTGCAGTGAATCGCTCGAGGGAGATTGTGCGTGACGTGTCTCTTTAAATTGCTTTATCATAAGAGTTATTGCACAAACATTGAAACCCAAACTAAGGTAGGGTCCCCTTCCTTGGTGCACTTAACAGAAATTTGATCAAACAGATTAATAGAATAGAATAGAATAAAGTTCTTATCGTCCTCGGAGGCCAATTGGGACATGTACAAATCAAACAGTAAGCGTATTACGGCCCGGATTAATGAAAACAACCAAACACAAAAAATTTCAGTTCTAAAGTATGCCCTAGTATCTAATGCATCAAAATATGAAGTTTTTATATCAAAAAACAATGTAGCATTGTTTTTGCAAACACATTAACTGAAGGGGGTCTTACCACCCTGATGGTGATGACTGTCACCACATGGAGCATTTTGGCATGGCACAGGCATTCTCCCTGATGGCACACTGCTTACACATATTTGGTGCACGTAAAATCTTATATTGGTGCACCCCTTACCTGCAGCTGGTGATACTATGGCCTCTTGTTGGTGCTTACCTACATTGGTGAACCGCACAGATAACAATGGTGAATCTAATAACTTAAATGGCTCATAGTATTCAACTGTTTGGAGCAGCATTTACAATGCAAGTGATGCCAAAATCAAAACAATTTTTTACAAGCAATAAACAAAATCAAATTACAGTTAATATAATTCAGCATTGAAGGATTTTAACCTCCAATTAACCTTCTTTTGAAGGTCAAGTTACTGGCCTGCAAAATAGAATAGATTTCATTACTTTGTGAAAACTGAAAAATAATCGAATTAGCTCAAACAAAGAGTTTATAAACACATCAAGGAAATTGATTTACAACGCATAAAACAAAGGGAATTACAAAGTTAAATCATATTCAGATTTTTCAAATGCGCAAGTGCTTCAGCTCTATACACATTGTCTAAAGTTTTGGTCCCATTCTTAGAGGTTTCAGAATTTCCTGCGGACTCTGCAGTGTCAGTATTTTCAGCTCCATCATCTCGCACTATAGGAAGACTCACAAATAAATCCAAGGACTGGCTGGGACAAATATTGTCTTATATAGTACTAGCCTGATTATTAGCATCCTTTACATGTTCAACAATGTCGCTTGACTTAACCTGCTCATGATTTCCATCAGATCTGAAATGAAGAATTGAACTTTTTCTGCATCTCTTTCCCCAAACAAGAACCGCATTCACATGATGAGAAGACTTCCTCTTCCTATTCTTCTCCATCTCCTTTAATATTTTTTTCTCTTCCCTTGCTTTTCTAACCTCTTCCTTCCTCAACCTCTCTCTTTCCTTTGCTACTTTCCTTTCTTCTTGTATCCTCTTTTTCTCTTCCATTTTTTCAGCTCTAACTCTAGCTGCCTCCTCTGCCTTCCTTTGTTTTTCTAGCCTTGCCTCAATTACCTCATTTGATGTAACATAAAGCTTTCCTTTTAAACTAGCTGGTAGCCTCAACCTTTTGACCTTGGGCCTATTGATTGCAGCAACCCCAACGTTTACATTTACATCTCCTGCATCAGCAACATGCAAACTTACCCCAAGTTCTGCTCCTAAAGTACATGCATCTAGATTTGCTCCTGAGGTACTTGCTGCTCCATGTGAAACTACTGTTTCTGCAACTGTATCTGAAACTAGTACCTCTGCCCCTGCGTCTGCATCTTCAACTTCTGTAACCTGCTCATTTCTAACCTGCTCACTTTCTGCATTTTCAGCATTTCCAGTGTGTAGAGTCCCATCTGCAGATTGTGCTTCTCTAGCTAAATTATCGGCAATTGGGTCAGGACTCACAACTTTCTCATTGAATGGCCAAATTCCAGTTTTAGAAAACCCTGCAGAGATATTAATTGGACTAAAAGAACTAATGATTGCATCAGAAATCAATGTTGCCATATCGTCTTTGGTTGGTTCCACACTATATCTCGCATGCATGAATGCTCCTCTAAGTCTTCTAAAAGCTAATTTAAAAGGGCCAAAAAAAGAAACGTCCAATGGTTGTAATCTATGAGAGGTATGTGCAGGGAGCAAGAGAATATGCAGTCCTATGTCTTTGGCCTTCAAGATGGTTTCAATGGTAACGTGACTACCATGACCATCCATGACTAGAAGATGGGGTCTTTGCAAAGAAATTCCACCTGGAACAGTATTTTTGAAATGATCTAGCCAGCCACAAAAGAGTTGATCTGTCATCCATGCAGATTTCTGATAGCTCATTATGGTTCCAGGTTCACAACCAGCTAACAAGTTATTTCCATTCATCCTCTTACCTTTAAAAATATATAGATTTGGGAGCTTAAAACCTGTAACATTGACACAACACAAAATCGTCATCCATTCTCTATTATTTGGAATAGTCTCCCTAACATTTTTCATTCCTTTCCTTGCTAACACTCTCATACCTGTTCTATTTCCTGCCTGCACCCCTGTTTCATCAGCATTCCAAATCCTAAATGGGTCAAGTTCCAAATTCTGATATAGTTCTTTCAAAGTAGAATAAAAGTTTTGAAGATTTTTTGTGGTCATAGCTTTCATCCTACTAATTTTCGTACATTGAGCTGATCTAAGACTAATTTCAGGATGTCTTTTCTTAAACCTATGCCACCATTTTTTTACCAGGAAAACCATTCTTGAAACATATAACTCTATTAATAGTCATTTGTGCTACTCGCTGCCTCATTATCTCTAGAGTAATTGGTCTATCTTCATCAACAACATCAAAAGCCAACTTTAAAAGAACATTCTCCTCCTCTAAAGTTAGCCCCCCTAGGAATGTTACCTTGTTTTTCCTTGCTAATGCCATAAATATAGTTCCTTAAGGTCGTTTGAGGAATGCCATAGTGTCTAGCAGATGCTCTAATACTCATTAGACCATCCTCAACTACATCAACAGCCTGCTGCATATGTTCCTTCTTCCATCGACCTCTAACTGCTTTCCTGACTACCTTCTTGCCAATTCTAGGAGCTAAAGGCTTTCTGGTTAAGAATTTCTTAGATAGCCTATGGTCATTGGCTTCAAAAGTTTTAGGATTGGCAGGATTTTTGGCACTCTCTGGATTGGCGCTGTCTAGAGGAGCAGCAATGGTTCTATTTCTTTTTAGATTCATGATTGAGATAGGCTGAATAGTATCGTAAAGATAAAGCCATTAGCAAATTTAAAAGTTGCATGGCAAAATGAATCAACATACAACCTGTCAAATGATAAATAAATGTAAATTATCTAAGCTTCAAAAGAATATAAAATATCTAATCTTTAAGAGGAATATAGAATTATTAGACAAATTAGATGATTAGGATGGAAAATATCATAATTACATACCTCTATTCACTCAATCATTCCACCATGTTTCTCTAATCTATTGCCAAAAACCACCATTCCGCAGCCATTCCGCTATTTTGAACTTAT
>JAANSK020215089.1:0-14362 GCA_011763485.2 Isoetes engelmannii
CATTTAGCTATGTTAAATTCATTAATGAATAATGGGGAAACCTAACCCTTCATTAATAATTAGGGGAAACCTAACCTCTCCAAGACTCACCCTGATGTCCTGTTACTAATCTTTGCTATTGAACAGCTGCCTGTTATGCTCTATCACAGAGCTTTGATCAACGGCAGGGATTTCTTGGATTAAAAAGCCTGACGGTTAAGGAGCAGGACATTTCCAAAAACACGGGCAGATTTGTCAGAGAACCAAGGGCCTTCGCTGTTATGACTATAACAAAATGGCTAGGATTGTTATGACCATAACAAAAATGTTACTGGGGATAACACTTTCCAATGTGTGGCTAAGATCGAATCCTAGGCCTAAATGATGAGGGCTAGGATGCTAATGGAGCAGGGCCGTTGTGCCAGACCTCCGCAATTATATATTCATTGTGTTGACCTCTGTAGCTAGATATGTTATCCCTTATCCCGTCTAGTTAGATCCAATAGTGATGTCATATTACTAAATGATCCTCCCTCTTTCGCATTTCTATAATTACTCATCGTTGATACATCTTAAAGAGTTAACACTGCGTATTTTGTAAAGTGAAGCTGCTAATGTCACATATTGATATTCATTACAATATGAAAAGTCCTTACATGCAGCGGATATTGGATTGGTTTCGCCCGGGTTCCACTCCCTGACTAGTAGAGTTCTATATATGCTAGAGTGGCCATAAGCCCAAGACAAACATAGGATTGGCGGAACATTATCAAAAGTTTGTGTAGACGACCTTGCAGATAGCATCACGTTGTCTAGAATGACAAAGAACTTTATCAATTGGCAAGAAGCTAAGAAAGATAAGTGCAATGCAGCATTTGAAGAGCTAAAGATTTAGTATCTCTAATAACCCAAAGAGAAGTGAGTTGTAACATATATTTGCAATGAAGGGACGGAAGCAGGCTTGATGATGGCAAATATTACATCCAATTCCAAGAAGTTCAATGGATTGGTATTTAGATGACAAAGAAGAACTACATCAATTGGTAAGGAGCTAATACAGATGAGTACCATCGGCAGCCCGTATATCTACGCCGAGCAATGGTTTAACCGGGCAAATTTGATCGATTAATCGGGCATGGGCATCCAGGACACACAATCCACACACACACAGCCCCCCTCCCCCGGTCGCCTCCTCTCCATCCATGGCTCTATCCCATATAGCCGCGATGGGTGATGCCACATTCGAGCCATGGGTTATGGCTTGTTCCCCATGGCCCATAAGGAATTCCACCTCTCCCTTTTCAAATGACACTCGATGTCAGACGTATCTTTCCCACACCCTGTTTAATGCACATGTACCTTGTGCCAGGTATCCAGGAAGTGGTTTAAACGGGCAAGACGGTTTAACTGGGCATCCCCAACCGTTGTTCAAATTTCACGTCATTACGTGATGTACATCCACATGCGAAGGTTTAATGCCCACTTCGCCCATGTACCTTCGTACTGGTACATGAGGTTTAACAGGGCAAAGTGGTTTAATCGCAAGTCAAACTTAAGAAACATCGGGCCACTTTTAATCACAACAGATTTTGGCATTGCATGACCAAGGGGAAGTGACACACACATCTTTGCCCCATCAACAATGGAGTGGGCCAAATGGGTGCCTAAACCATTAGCAATATTAATGAGAAACTTAGGGACCAACAAATTAGGAGGAAGATTAAAGATTGAGAACCAACAAGGCATTTTCAAAGCATTGAGCATGTTGGAATTAAAACCTGGGGAATAAGACTGGTATAGTATATAATCGCTCCACATAGGATCAACTCCTCGTGCCACCAACTGGTCTGCTATAGCATCATCATCAAAAACAATAAGGAAAAAGTTTTTATCCAACATTTTCAGTGTGCGGTAGCCAGGAATTTCAATTCTTCGAAGATGATCTGTTAACTAGTATCCAAGCTTTCTAACATCCAGATAGACACCAGTATACTGGCCCACTACTCGAAATGACATCAGATTACCAATGCATTTCTTATGAAGATTATGATCAATTTCTACCACATGATATCCAGAAGCCTTAAGGGTCTTTCAGAGAAATTATAGATGAGGATAATATCTTCCCATTAAAGCTAGAATCACCTAAATCGGAGTTCAAAATCTTAAATTATGATTACGATATATTTGTGTCTAAGATTTGACATAATTTGTAATTCCAGACTAATTCAGCTTTAAGATGAAGATGTCATCCTCATTTATAACTCATCTGAAGGACAAATGCCTATTTGGATCATAAAAAAACTAGCAAAAAGGCGCAATAGTAGGCTTGAGCAATTTTAGGCATTGGATTCAGTTTTGCATTTGGTTAGATTAGAGTTTTAGGGAAAGCACGTAAGCAAATGAATATTCAAACTAGACATCTATATCTTAAAGGCTAGATTAAAACCATGAATGAAAATCAATATATTCTAGCCATTAATTAGAATACAGACTTGTAGCAGGCATTAGATGAGACGTTCATTTATAAACATTTGGTTTTTTATGCTATTAGATTTGTTGTATCATGTATTCTGGCCATTAATTAGAATACAGACTTGTAGTAGGCATTAGATGAGACGTTCATTTATAAACATTTGGTTTTTTATACTATTAGATTTGTTGTATCATGTATGGTGGCTTGTTGTCGTTGTATTACGGTTTCTTTTTCTAGTCAGTTTGCGTTTTACTTATCGGTAGTTGTATGAAGTATGTGGATTTCAAAATGATCATGGGATGGTATGTACTTGCAATGTATTGACATTTTATTTTGTTCAGTTTATAATTGATTCAAAACGAGACGCATCCAGAGGTGTCCCAATATGCGTTGTAACCATGAGATCTGGCAAACAAGGTAGTTCAGGCTGATTCGAAACGAGAGGCACCCAGAGGTGCCAACATGTGCTTTCGCCCATGAAATCGATTGATTGAACGAACAAAGTAATTCAGGTTGCACCTCGCTCTAAAATATCTAACAAAACAACATGATGGTCAAGGTTTATGTAATAGCAAAAACAACAAGGTGGTCAAGACTTATATAATGGTTATGTATTGGGTCATGTATTGGGTTGTTATTTGCGAAAGAACCCTTGAAAGGCAAAAGAATCTAATCAAGCCATCTTAGATAAGAAGGTTTCATGGGATCCTAATAAAGGTCTTCTTGGGACTTTACTCTATTCTGGAAGACATTTTTCAAACATGGGCGACAAAGGGTTATATATTCTTTCTTGGTTATCAAAAGAAGATTTCAATTGCATTTTTGAATGATCTATATTTGGGTATCAAAAGAGAAGAAGAAGGAGAAGGGTCTTTAATGATCTATATTTGGGTACCAAAAGACGACAACATGTCCATTACGCTTGTATCCTTCTACCAAGAACCAGTAAACCAATTTGCTCAACCTATAGTTATAATGTAAAAGTATTGAAACTTTAAGGGCAAATTTGCTGTTTACTGACAATGACAAGAGGTTAGTGGTGGCAGGTGGATACGGTACTTGTTAGGCATGTGTTAAGCAGAGACTTGTTGACATTTTTGTGGAGGAAAACAACCAGATAAGCAGTTTCAATTCAAGAACTAGAATTCATCTTTATATGCTCATTTGAGAGCTCTGTCTTCGGGTTTGTTTTCAGTTTAAACAACTTATGGATTGTCCAGAGGCTTTTCTTTAATCTCTAGAAACACATAGCAAACTGCTTGATACAAGATGTCTCAACAAACCAACAAAAGAAATGACCACTATGTTGTCAAAAATTGATGATGCATGCACAAATCGTATCAGGTGTAGGGCCAGTCCTTAAATTTGTATTTATAGTTTCAATAAAACCTGGAATGAATTGTAGAACAGGTGAAATAGATTTGATTCTAGGTGCCGGAACAAACATAAATCAGAGCTAACCAATAATTGCACGATATCATCATGCACATTCTGCCCTTATGCAAAAAGATTCGATTGGCTGAGAGATACCTGCAAACCATGAAAATTAGAATGCATAAATAAAACATAATATTGTTCCAGGTTTACTCAATGGAAGTAAGGCCAAATAGCCAACACATAACTTAGCTTTAGTACAACATGGGCAAACTACATGATTTGAAGTCTCAAGTCCGCAATCCAAATTGTCAAGGCTGGTCAATTGTCAAGGCTGGTCTTTTGGACTTGTTGAAGTATTCTTTTCAACATTACTATACAAGCTTGACTGACAAGAGTTCCTCCTCTACCCAAAATCTAGAACACGTGGGCATGTCAGCCTTTATGCTCAAAAGTTAAGAGTCCTAACATGGAACAAAATGTCTACGATAACATGGATATTCAAGGTCAGTAAGTGAGGTTGGAGATAATATGCATACATAGTGTGCCATATCATGACATCTGTGCATTGCTTCATAATTTCTTTCAAACTCAAACATGCAAGCGATCGCACCTCCATTAACTTGTTAACAAGCTCATTCTTCATCCTGTTCTGCTCTTTATATGTAGTTAGAGCTTTCTTGAGCTCAATAGCCAAAAAAAAACAAAATATACCCCTTTAAAAACCATTTCTAGTCAATCATTTGTGTAATTTCTGTCTCTTCTCATTTGGTTATGCCTTCCAAGCTATCATGCTCCTTCTTGCAAATAACATACAGCTTCCTCATCTTTGTTAGCTAAGAAGAAAGCTATACAAATAACTCCTCTCTATCTATGGAAGAAAATTCTCTATGCAGAAAGAAAATATTGTCCAACACTGCTCTGAATTAGCAAATAACAGCTGAACTATTCGTAGGTTGAGTCAACGCTGCTCTGAATCAGCAAAATGACAGCGAACTATTGCAGGTTAAGTCTTAGGAACTTATTGTAGTTTTCATTGAGGCTAGTTGCAGGCAAATAAATTCATCCATTTTAGGCCAATTCGTAGAAGCGATATTAAGAGTTCTATTCATTACTATAAACTTTGTCATGCTGTAAAGCATCACACTCCTATCAAAATAAATATGTAGAACTAACAGGAATATTTGTCATCATATCAAGAGCAGACAATCAATGCTACAAAAAGAGATATTAAAAATAATAAATTTGTATGGTAGGTTTAAATTATTGGATGCCTATCTAGAATGATATCTTCCAAAAATGTTGGAGCAATTGTTTTAGCAAGTCACAATAGAACCCTTTCAACTGCACTTCTACTGTGCACTTAACATTCAAGAATCCAGGACGTATTTCCTAATATAGGATTATAAACAATGGGTGCCAATACTTTACAGCTTATGTTTTAGATCAAGGTTTTTCAAGAGCAAAATAGAAACGATGGTTGCCATGGCTGCTTTTGTTCTGCAACAAACATTTTGTTGATGTCACCTTTAAAATATAAGCCGTCACTATACTTTGTAGTTGTCCTTCTGTAGTTGCTGCCTAGAAAGGAGGATAAGATGGTTTTGACGCCAATGGATAAATTAGCAAATTCACTTTAAGAGAAGTATCAAACGCAGCGTCTGGCTTAATTCATGCAGCCTTCTCTCCCATAGAAAGTTCAAAGAACATATCTGTAACAATAAAGATTCAATATTGTTAACAAATTAGACATCTAAAATAGCATATTGACAAAATTCAATGTCTAGGCAACTTGGAAACTGCCATTTATGTTGGAAATCATACAATTTGTGGCTGGCTTACCATATTAAAATCCAAAACCCTGACAGTGGGCTGATAAGTCTAGGGCTTGTCTCACAATCATCTTACTCACAAGAACATCATGTTGGCTAATATATGCAAATGTCTTCTCGGGAATAAGCTCATCAAAACATGTCCTTTGTAAGCGACTCTGCCTCTCACCTTCATGGTCACATAATCAAATCTTACAATGCACATTCTTCTAAAAATGCATGTTTTTTCAATCTGTAAATGAGTTCTTCACAAAGATACCTCAAGATTAGGAACAAGCTTTCCAGCTAGTGCCAATAGGAAGATAGACTTTCTAGAACTAGGAGGTCCAAGAAGCAATGTCATCCTACCGTTTTCACAAAAGCCTTGTTATTAGATAAAAGGATAGGTAGAATCTTAAAATACTCCATTGATCCTCACCTTGATGGTTTGATAACTCCACTAATGTTATTCAAAACATTGAAATCCTTCCTTTTTTATGCCTTTAGATGGAGTTTTGCTAGAACCGTCTACATAGTAAATATGGCAGTCAGTGCCAGTGGTTAGAGTGAACTTCAAGAGAGTATAATAAAGCAACATTTTTAATTACCTCAATTCCATTCATAATAAAATTCCAATGTGTTCGTCTTCCCTTGTTTCCAATAGATATTTTGGCATCCACAATCGCATTATCTAATGTATTTGCATGCTTTTTGTTTTTTTTTTTTTCATTTTACCAATATTGCATACAATGACAAAGGAGGTAGAAGAGAGAAAAGGGACGTGGGTGCAAGACATGCAGAAACAAAAAATTAGAAAAAAGCTTAGAAACAACACGCGTTTATTCTTTGGATGATCATCCTCTACGGTCTGAAAAACACGTGGTGGAAGTTCTCTTCTTTTTAAAACTCCCAAATTAAGCACATCAATGTGTTCATCGCCATAGCTTTTTGGTACTTTTATAACATTTTGAAGAACATTTTTGGTACTATTAGTTGCCGAACATTTTTGAAGACTCTAGGGCAGCAACCTTGAGAGCATCCTGATCATTTAATTCCAAATCCAAGTGTGTGGAGTATCTTCTAGATGTGGACATGGATGCTATAGCATCTCCATAGCTTTCAAAACACATTTTTGAAGACTGAATTCCCCGCTTGAAGCAACTAATAGGCTGAACAACACTTTGTCTACTCAAAAAAATACATAATAGAATCTCTCACCCCCAAACAAAAAGCATAAGACTCATCTGTTAAAAATACAAAGATCCTTCAAAACATGCACTTTTGGATCTCACAAGATGGAAGCTCCTTCCACTGCTTCGTAACCAGAGCAAAAATTTAAAAGCCGCGACAACATCTGTGGCTTTATAAAGCAGAAATGCAAGAGAAAAATTAATCCATCCATTTGTAGATCTGTCATGAACTCTGTATAATCTGCTTTCAACTCGCTTCAACATAAGAATCCAGAGATTCTTGGCAAAAGATCGCTAAAAAGAGTGAGAAAAAAGGGGATTTTGCAACATCGCACTATTTTTTGCAGACATAACGAAATCTAAAGAAGGTGCAAAGGCGCAAAAATACTAAAATTCGGTCTATGAGATCTCCCAGCAACTTGCGCCATATATTTGCATCAAGATATGTATGTTTGTGAAATGCCATGTATTCGGATCAAAATTCAGAAATCTGATCTAATTTTTTTCCTCTAATTTTTCAACTACATTCTCCATGCTTTTTTCTTGGGTGCAATGGCCTCTTCAGAGACTCCTTTGTGCATTTGAGTAGGCAATTCTACATTATTCTACATTACTTTTCAAAGCTGAATGTGTCAAGGTTTCTCTAGGGAATTCTTGCTCTATATTTTCATCCTCTTTTAGATCCTAAAATTTCTCATTCTGTGCTAAAGATCTAGCATATTTCTTTTCTATAACTACTTCAGAAATGCTTTTGGTTACCTCATCGCCAGAAATTTGGGGTGTCCACGGTCATGCCAATAATTTCTCTACGTAAATCCCAGCCTTGTTATTCTTGGTCCTTTGAAGCTGCTCGAATCAGGGGATATTTGAACCGTCTGATTACAGGCCCAAATTTGAAATTTGGGTTGCCTCTAATCTTAAAAATTTTGCAGGTAGCAAGAGAAGGGCCTATCTTTAACAAATATTTCTTGCATGATGAAGATCGCTTACATGTTGAAGATTGAAAAGGACAAAACTAGCTCTAAACTAGGCCCAAGAAAGCAAGAGTAGAATATGTTCTAGACGGACATCAAGCTACTTGGCAATGCGGCCACCAGAGGATCACAGGTTTGTTGCTTTGTAATCTTCATATATTTTATTGGCAGACCATAGCACGTACAAAGAAAGGCCAACAATACACATAAATAAATTGCCAATACCTGATACCTATACAACTCATTAGCCAAGGGTTTTGTTGAACATGATCACGAATTTAGTCCTCCGCTTGCAAGACAACGACACAGAAAAAATAATAAACATGGATCAAGGAATTTGGGGCAACGACACAGAACAAACAATGGATGTCGAACAAGGGATTCCGAAGGGTTTAGATCCAATGGTGTCAATATGGCCAGATTATTTTTCAGGACATGTGGATAGGCTGGGCTTTTAGATAAGGTGTCATCCAAAATTGAACTGTTGCTGTAAAAGTTTATGGTCATTTTACCAAAAAAAAAAACCCCTAAAATAGGAGCATTTTTTTTTTTTTTAAAGAACTATATCACCAGTGTATTAAAAGAATAATACGGGCATTTTCATAATTTTACAAAAAATTAAGGGTATTTTTACAATTGCCTATCTTTAAAATATGGTGCTCTATCGAGACACTATGGGTTGCCCTCCTTGGGTGTAGTGAGGAGGCATGATATGTGCGCTCTCTCTTCAATCTATGGATGCATAAAGCAAGATAAACAACTAGCAAGGCAATCCTGAGAACAACAAATCAGAAGCAACTTTTAGATTCCTAAAACGCCAAACCTCGAAAAACTTGTTGTAGAAAACAGAGAAAGTAAAGAAGAAGGAAGAAGGCAATGACGACGGTCTTCCAGACAAAAATCCAAGCCTTGAAACAAAAAGAAATCGTGCCCCATGGAACAAAGCAACAATGAAACTCGCTCAAGCAAGCTTTAAAGCAAGCGTATGGAATTCGAAACGAAATCTGTAGCCCCAAACAAGAAACTTGTAAAGACCCAAAGAGGTTGCTACATTGTTATGCTGCACCCCTGCTCTAGTATTGGCCCAACAACAAGAAGACGCCTTTGAATCAAACAGCTTTCTTTGCACCCAAATAATAATAGGGGGCAAGCTATTACTCATAATTATGACACTATCTTAATCACTATAATTTTCTCCTCTAAAATTCATCCACCATGGCACAAAAAAGAAGGAAAAACATCGGCCACCTCATGTTCGTAATAGCCTGCCCTTATTATTATGTGGGGTAATGGCCCGGGAGGCCATTATGCCCTCCTCAGCCAGGCTCGCCCTAACAGGCTCGCCAGGGCCTTACAGGGCGTAATGGCCTCCCTTGGGCCATTATCCCTCCCTTAAAACTTCCAAAAACAACCAGCTACTATGCATTCTATACGGCTATAGTGGCCTCGTGAAGCTCGTTATTTATGGCTGCCTCTTCTGCTGGGCAGCACATGGAAACAAAAAAAACCGTAATCCTGACCATCTGACAAGTCCCATAGCTTCAGGGCACATCTCAATCTTTCCAATTTTCATATTTTATAACAAATAAGAGTATAAAAATAAAAAAGTACAGATGCATCGAAAAGTCAAATGCCTCGTCTAATGTTTCTGAAAGACTTCCAGGACTCCGAAGTTGCTTTTCTCACTTGCACAGACGAAAAAAATTCAGGCTAAAACCTCTCCTCGGCTACAACAATTGGGATTGCTTCTTTATATTCCTTCGTAAGATACGGTCCCCTCCGAACTGCCACATTAAGCTGCATTCAACATAACAATTGTTAATATTATAAATTTAGATGAAATTGGAACCTATTGCAAAAAGGCTCGAGGAATGAAATATTGGAACTTGATACCTGTTCCAAAAGGTCAGTTGAAAACGATTCACCCTCATCAATGGCTCTAGCCAAAGCAGTGCACACCGCAACACAAGCAGCATGGCGCCAATCCATGCCTGCATCGAACGTGTATTTCTCAAATATATTAATTAACTGCAATCAACATAGCATAATATAGAATCACAAAATCCTTATTTGTGGTCCCTATTTCCTCACCATCTTTTGTGGTGTCTGTACGAGGGTCTATCAGTATTTCGATTATCTCTTTGCTGGATGCCACTTCCCGTAAACACCAGAGTCTTGAAACCAGAGCAACCAGCAGTCGATATGTCTGTTACAACCACAAAAGCCATTACTAAGGTGTGCCTCCCAGCCTCAAATTTAATAAGAATCCTACCGCCAATCTAACTTCAGGAGTTTGCCTTAAGAGGGACAAAAGCAGCACCTGAAGAAAATAGCAATGCCCATAAGCAATATTGCATCTAAGGACACATTCCACGTCTAACCAATTGAGAATTCATGCGTTAGCAGAACTTATATGAAATGAAATGAAAATATTTCCAAGCTTGAAAAATGAAATATTTTTCTTAATCTTAGACAACTGTAACGTTTTCTTGCATTCTTGAACGTTGCAGAACTTACTTTATCCAAAATGTGCACTCTTTAGAACTTCAAAAATAACCAAATATGGCACTGTTATATGTAACAGACTTACCGATGGCTTGTGATGCCCAGAAGACACTGCAATGTCATATATTAGGTGCCGAAGGTGAGATTCAGATTGTGGGCTCAAAAGAGCTGATGTTTCCTTCCTCTCGGATCCAACAATGGATGCTAACGCGTGTATAGATGCCTGTTGAAAAAAGGAATATGTTCTAAGAGACTCTTAACCTTTTAAATCTATACGCTCATAGCAGTTCCTCAATTTTATTTTCATTGTGGGCTCAAAAGAGCTGATGCTTCCTTCCTCTCAGATCCAACAATGGATTCTATAGCGTGAATAGATGCCTGTTAAAAAAAGAAATATGTCCGAAGAGACTCTTAACTATTTAAATCTATACGCTAGCAGTTCCTCAATTTTATTTTGAGATTATTTCTTCTGGCAGCATAACTACCATGATTAGATATCCTAGACTGGTATGTATCATGTAGAAGAGTAATAGACATTGAGTTTTATACATTGATGGCAACATTTTTCCCTGAAATAAAGATAGTGGCTGCACGATGAATTTCAAAACTAAGATTCAAAATTAACCAGCATCACGCACATACCAGATGAACATCGTCTCCTCTTCCCATAAAAGCTGATTCAATTAAAGGTGCTAGAATAGGCTGTGATGAGGAGAGTAGAACTTCTGCCCCTCCACTCGCTGAATAACCACAAAATTTGCAAGGACTGTCATTTAACAAATAATTTATTAATGAAATAATATAACTGATACAAATAAACCAGTACTTACATATACCAATTTGACCCAAGGCATCAATAGCAGCTCCTTGCTCAATCCTGTCTTCAGGACTTTCCGACTCTTTCAGCTGATTCAAACGTTGTCTGATTGCCTCTACAATAGAAACAGCATCTGGAGAAGAAGAAAAGCCATAGCTATGAAAATCAATTGGCAGGTGGAAATAAAAAAATTTCAAAACTTGTTAACATGCAACCTCCCCAAACATTGATCCCAGGGTGGTCTGGAAACGAAAACCAGTAATAAATGCTTTTCCTCTTATAAAATATAACATCAGGTTTAGACCCCATCTCGTTTGGTTCGTTAATAAAAGAATGGCATCTAAGATGTCTTGCAAATGGAGAAAATATTGTACGAGTCACTGTACATTAATGTAGAGAATGGGAGGTGAAATCCTGATGTAGAAGGACAGACCAATACAATGACACATAAAAGCTTGCCCCCTTAGGAATGGAATCTACGGAAGCCATGGGTGGAAGTTATAAATCCAAGTACCGAGCACCAAAGCAAGGAACAAGAGCATGGTGTTCCATTGTAACAATAGCTAACAAATGACATGATTAAAATCGTAAAATGACCTTGCAAATTTACTGCCGAAGATGATGAATCTGATGATGATATTAATCGTGCTGCAACAAGCATAGCACGTGAGCGAACAGCGCCATCCACGGCTGCATTCCTGCAAAACAGCAAGAAGAGTAAAGAGCATAGTCTACAAAGCACACTAAACAAAAGAGTGCGACTTTAATCTACAACCACATACTTTATCAAAGGAATGAGGTGCCTTGTGAAATTTCCAGAAGATAACAATCTGGCACCATTCTGTGTCGCTGCAAGCTTGGGAGCAAAAGATACAAGACTTAATCCAAACCATCATAAATGCTGAAATCAAATGCCTACCTCACATAACAACTCCACGGCACTAATCTGTGCTAGTGGATCACTTGCATTGTTAATCTCTGCTTCCAGAACACTCAAAATGCCAGATTGTTGAACGGCAAGTGCTGCAGCTTCTGAAACACCAAAAATGGTTGCCGCAACAGATAACGCTCGAATGCGGACCTGCACAAACATAACTATATAAATATCACCTTTATGCATCCAGAAAACTTTAGCAATATGGTTAATTGTTTTATCCTTGTACTGTAAACAGCTACCACAGGTCCCCTCTTTTTTCCGATCATTGCAGATTTGCAGTTTTGCAGCAGCCTCTTAGCTGCGTGAATGTTTTCCCACTTTTTTCCATCAACAGCAGCTTCAGATCTTACCCGATTCTGTTGTCTCATCTAAATCTATAGACTGATCCATATGTGGATCCAAGTAATGACCGCAGCCAAATCTACGTCCCAACTTGATTGCATGGCCACAAGAACACCATGCAAGAGTTATTTTAGCCAAAAGTGTCCACCTTGTTTATTCTCTAATATCTGCAATTATTCCCACCCTTAAAGGTTTCCAAAACTGTAAATCCATCCAGAGATAATAAAATATTTTGGATCATCCCAAACAACCTACAGTTACAATGTGCCCAATCTGCAATTCTTCCCACCCTTAAAGGTTTCCTAAACTGTAAATCCATCCAGTGACAATAAAATATTTTGGATCATCCCAAACAACCTACAGTTTGAATGTGCCCAAACCATCTAGAGCAATCTCGTTTGAGCTACAAAACAGAACTTATAAAACACCACAGGTTAAAGCAACTGATAAACTGCTAAAAATTTTTAGCATACCAAAGATGACGATGAAAGAGCCATATCACTCAACCGCCCACCTCCTATATCTTTCCTTGTAAACAAGAAGTCCTAATCTTCCATGCAGAATCACTATTCCATAAGACATAGCAATAGCCAGAATAACTAATAATATAATTCTTTCAAATTCAACTTACAATACCAGCTGAAGACTTTGCCAAATTTGTTAATGATTCTGCAGCTGCTAAAGCTACACTTGAATCTCTGCCAAGCCAAACAATCTTGCTTATAACTACTGTGGAAAAGGGCAAAAAGCTCAAGGCTTTAACCAAAACAGTCCAACAGTTCAAATCCGCCTAGGTGTGTTGAAAAAACTACCCCAAGTATGTCTATATTTAATTTGAAAGAAAAAGGACCTTGTAAAACTTCCAAAATTGCCAAAAACATTTACAACCATTGATCTGATAATCATTGACCAGCCCCTTAAAAATATTCTATTGAGAATGCGCATAATATTACCACCAAACGAATTTGAAATCGGAAAAAAAAGTTTGATAACAATCCTTGTCTATGCGTCCGAAGTTTCCTCAGCTACATATCTAATGCCATGTACTTTGCTTGCTGAAATAAAGTAAAAAGTGCCTGCAATTTTTACACATGCAGAACACAAATGTGTTGCCTTTAACATTAACACACCCTGTGATGAACAAACAATCACGCACAGAGATTGATGAGAAGGTTGGAAATTGCATAGTACCCACAGAAGGGATATATGTAATTTTAGTCAAACAGAACTAGAATAATACATTCTCGAAGTTCAACATTAGGATATTTGGCAACCAAATCAATTTTCTGTCTTGATGCTTCTTAAATTATCATGACAATTCGCTGTAAAACGTGCTTCAGCAAATATGAACTGACTTATACAGACTTAAGTGGAATCGTTAGAACGTTGCACTTATATTGGCTATGGGACACGGCATGAAAACAGGCTGGACATCTTTGTAAAGAACATAGGTTTGAAACATTGCATGCCTAAGCAGAGTTGCCATGGATCCATGGAAGATAATGCACTAACATCATAATGTTAATGGCAATGCATCAGACAAGATACATCTACATGTGGAGGAGTATTTTGCTTCGCTGCTTTGTACTCAGCATTAATCTGTGCATCGTATGCCGAAAGCTGTGAAAGGACCGTGGACCCATGCCTACACCCTGCAGTGACACTACCACCGAGATGTGAATGGAACATGCTGCCGAGCAGTCTTTCCATGCTCACCATATTTGTTGCTCTCAATTTAATCATCGAACCACCCTCCACTAAACAGTTTTTTTACATAAAACAATAGCTCTTAACCCATGAAATGCAAGCACTCTATCTGATACTCACTCATCGGCCAATGCATCAAGCAAACGAGGTAGAATGCCGGAGTTTATAGCTGAATGTATGGCAGCACCGCCATCTTTATCACTGTTCTCAAGAAACTTCCCAACCTGCAAATTGAATTAAAAGAGCATGCAGC
>JAANSK020215200.1:0-14362 GCA_011763485.2 Isoetes engelmannii
AGTTAATCAACACATTGACAAGTGCCTGGCTTCGAGAAAGCTTACGCACGCCCGACGATAGTTTCCTTGAGATCAAATAACCAATGCACTTTCCCCATAATAAAAGTCAGTGATAAGAACCTTTAAATACAATCCCTTACATCTGGTTCAATAGAGAAGCACTTATAGGACATCATTATTTTGCAGCAAGATCAACATTTGAGTGCACATGCAAAAAAAAAACAGTGTTCAATTGCTTCAATGTCTGCACACATAACAATAGGACTTTAGGCTACTTTGACGTAATGAACAGTCGGGTCGAATTACTGCAAAGTTATGCGTGGTTTGAAATGCGTAATTTTTTCGAGCGGAGCTGCCACGCCTGATGATAGCATCCCCACCCGAAACATCTCTCAAGTTCAACCTTAGCTTCCAGCCTCAGTGGTAGACTGTGCTATGCAGTTCTGTTTGGAGCTACTCCAGCTCACAATTCCTCTTGCAACTACAAGCATGTCTCGAAATGAATTTCCTGTCCATGTCTCCTCCCCAGTTTGAATCGGTGTAGCCAACAATCTCCTTGTTCCCTTTAGTATCGAATGCAATTACAATAGTTGAGGTTCCTGCAACATACCTCAGACATCTTTTGAGAGCACAACAATGACTATGCTTGAAATCATTACAAAATTCGCTCATTTTGGATAAAACCAAAGACAAATCAGGTCTAGTGGCTACTGTTGCAAAATTCAGAGTTTCCAACATGTTTTTATACTACTCCCGAATATAAAACAAATTGGGAGAACAAGCTTTAGACTCTGCAACCATGTTTACCCCATACTCAAGTGGAGTTGTAAGTCTAGTCTGTGTAAAAGATCCCTTAGATTTTTTCTTGATGCATGGACATTTTGCCTTCTTCCCTATCATATTTAATTTGAATTCCAAGAAAATGTCATATCTAGATCTTTCATTCAGAATTGCCTCTGGAGTTGTTGTCTTAATGATGTTAATTCACTTTCTTCTGCTGCTAGAGGTCATCCACATAACACAATATGAATATTGAAGAAGGTAGAAATCGGAAATACACACTAGGATCATTACCACTTACTTAAAAACCAAGCATAAGAAGAACTTCAATCTGGAATACCAGGTTCTGGATGCCTGCCTTAGACCATACAATGCTTTACAATGCTTTATGTAACCTGCAGACTAGATTTGATCCCTCTGTAAATCTTTCTGGCTGCTCCAAATAAAGTTCTTCTTCGAATGCATTTGTCACATCCATTTGATGAAGATGATACTTCTACTGACATCCATAGGCTAAAATAGTTCTCACAGATGTTAATTTAACAACAGGTGCAAAGGTCCTGTTGTAATCGACCCCATGTATCTGTGAAAATCTTTTGGTTACCAGCCTTGCCTTGAAAAGATCAATACTTCCATCACTACTGTATTTGATCTTGAACACCCATTTAGATCCAATCACACTTCTGTTAATTGGCCTTACCAAGGACTAGGTTCCACCTTCATGAATTGATGCAAGTTCAAGCTGCATGGCAACAAACCATTGTGCCTTCTCACTGCTACTACTGGCTTCCAAATAATTTGAAGGCTCAAGAGCATGATTCTAAGGTGAAAAATACATAATCTTGCAACCAATTTGCTGGCCTTTGGGTACGCCTAGGCATTAACTGTATCAAGATATTGACTTTATATCGGCAACATCTATAATTTCATGTTCATCATTATCTGAATCAGTATCAAAATTTTCAATAATTGCATCATTCCCTCCATCATTTGCACTCACCTCCTGAGGTGCAGGAACAGGTAAGATCTGGCATCGTACACTCTGCATCTGACTATACTACCTCTAGAACCTTGAATTCGAGCTCGGCATGTGGAGCTTGATTCACCAAATAAGTAACTATAGCCTCTCCCCAAAACAAGCAGGTATCTTCATCTCAAAAAGCAAAGTTCGAGGCATCTTAATGAGAGTTATGTTAACTCTCTCTGTTCAGCCATTTTGCTCACTTGTATAAGGTGAAGTAAGCTGGTGTTCAATCCCATGCACTTGGCATAACTCATTAAAGGTCTTAGAGAAAAACTCTCCACTATTGTCAGATCTCAATAATAATATTTGATTACCACCTTGTTGAAACGTGTAATGCTAGTATGCCTGCAAGGAAGCGAGGCAGACCAAAGAAAGATGTTGGAGTCATAATTCAGGAGCAAAACGATAGAGATGAGGTTAGGAGAAGGGGACAGCTTGAGAAAGACGAGAAAAGAAATGCTAGGCAGGCAGAGAAAGAGAAACAGGCAAAGAGAAAGGAAAGAAGCACGTGAGAAGTTGAAGAAAGAGAAGGGGGAAGAAGGAACAGAGAGAGATGAGGAAGAATGTGCAGAAGAAGGAGAAAAAAGGGAGCGAGAGGAGTAATGTGTTGGATGTAAGTGTGACCGTCACAATCAGTGGTTCTGATATAATGGAAGATCACTATCTAAGGGTATGCAAGTTTCTGGACTTGGAATGCTTGGCATGCATGGTAGAAATCGAACGGGGTTCTGAGCTGGATCACCTGCATTTGCAGTGCGTGTTCTATCTGCCCGCTAGCACGCCTGCAACTGTGAACGTCCATCTGAGGCAAGCTTTAGATTGGACGCACCATCGTCCACTTGGAGGAGTAATCATGTGCAAGGCGTTGAAAGACACGCGCTTGCATTGCTTCGAGGGCATGCTAGGATACTATTTGAAGGACACTGGGAAGCTCCATTTCAAAAGCCACATGAAAGATGTCACTGCAGACTAGCTAGGACGTGGAAAGAATTTGTATGCGATGTATGGTGCTGGTGAGAGCAAGCACTGTGTGGTTTTAGATAATAGGAATCTGTTTGGGCGTGCTGGCCACTTTGTTCACTATCATGGCAGGTGGCAAAGAACTCCTAGCTTATGTTACACAGTTGCATGTATGCTACGAATAGGCAAATTCATCTTATCAAGCGTCTGGGTTCTTCCTTGAAACTCCTCTCGTATCAGTTATTATAGAGTTAAAGCAGCATGGAAGTTAACTTTAGATCCCATTCACGCTTCCATCAAGGATGTTAGGTGCGTGATTTATGGCTTGCCGCCTGGTGAGGAGCCCATGAAAAAGGTAGGCAAGAGACGGCATAGATTTTGGACGATGCATTGGCTCGCAAAGATGAACAGGCTTGATGCAATGCTCGAAGAAGAGGGCAGCAGCACCGCAAAAGGTGACGATGCAGTAGATATCGTTGATTACTCCAACAATGAAGAATACCATGAAGAAACACCAGCTTTCATTCCTCCCCTAGATGGCAGCCTCCCTTGCTTTGAAGACTACATTCCCTTGAACGTAGAAGATCATGGATTCCAGAATTCTGTTCTTCGTGCTGTAAGAGGAGACTAAATGATTGTTGTCTATTTTGCAGGTCCCGATGTGCAAGGTGCGGCTCAGGAGGGTTTAGAGGAGACCAGCCCCCCATCGCCCTTCTCCACTTTTATTTTTTTGGTTGCAGATACTAGAGAAAATGGTGCGGAAGCAGCCGCGGCCAGAGAAGTCAGTCCAGCACATGGAGGGTCCTTCTTCGATGTTGACTGGATGAAAGCCCAAATTTGGCGTACTGTACATAGCCTTTCCGTTACTTTAACTCATGCACTCGACATCCTTGAAGAGGCCCTGACAGCCATGGATTATCCTAAATTTCATATTGAGTTGCGTGACAAAAGAGTCTTTAGAGCCGAAGTGAATTATGTGCGAGCTTTGCTTCTCTTTAAGCTTCGCCAACTGCAGCAGATTGCTTCAGGTCATCCCAACACTATGCGGGCCTGATGGAACGATGCAGCAGAATGTTCCAACAAAAACACAAAACAAAAAAAAAAAAAAAAAAAAAAAAAAAAGTCCTGGCCATTGATGCAATGACCATTGCCAATAAGAAGAAAAAAGAGGCGTACAAGTGTCAACAAAGACAAAACCTGTAACAAAGGACTAAAGCGTGAAAAGATTTGGATATGCACAAAACATAAGAGACATCAGAAGAGACATTAGGTGGCAACTTCCAACAATGCTGCTTTCCGTTGAAGCTGCCTCACATAGTTCTGGACATAAAACAAACACGAAAACAAACTGAAGCTTACTTCTCCTACAAGTAACAGAAGATCAAAGTGAAACTTTGATCTTCTTGCAGAAGTAAGACCACGTCTACTATTGTTGTACACAAACAAGGGGTATCATGGTAGGTTGTTGTACATCAACCAGAAACTGAGAACAACCTGCTGCATCGCTCCATCAGGCCCGCATGGTGCTGGGATGACCTGAAGCAATTGGCTGCAGTTGGCGAAGCTTAGAGAGAAACAAAGCTCGCACATGATTCACTTCAGCTCTAAAGACTCTTCTTTCACGCAGCTCAACATGAATTTCAGAATAATCCATGGCTGTCAGGGCCTCTTCAAGGATATTGAGTGCATGAGTTAAAGTAACGGAAAGGCTATGTACAGTACGCCAAATTTGGGCTTTCATCCAATCAACATCGAAGAAGGGCCCTCCATTTGCTGGACTGGCTTCTCTGGCTGCGGCTGCCTCCTCACCATCTTCTCCAGTATCTGTATCTGCATCCAAAGAAATAAAAGTAGAAAGGGGCAATGGGAGGCTGGTCCCCTCTAATCCTGAGCCGCACCTTGCACTTCGGGACCTGCAAAATGAACAATAATCATTTAACCTCCTCTTATAGCACAAAGAAGAGCAGTCCCACAATGCATATTATCCAATTTGGAATCCATGATCTTCTATGTCCAAGGGAATGTGGTCTTCAAAGTAAGAGAGGCTGCCATCTAGGGGAGGAATGAAAGCTGGTATTTCCTCATGGTATTCTTCATCGCTGGGGGTAATCAACGATATCTATTGCATCGTCACCTTCTGCGGTGCTGCTGCCCTTTTCCTCTTCTTCGATCATTGCATCAAGCCTGTCCAATTCTTTGCAAGCCAATATCGTCCCAAAGTCTATGTCGTCTCTTCCCTACCTTCTCTATGGGCTCCTCACCAGGCGGCAAGCCATAAATCACACACCTAACATCCTTAATAAAAACGTGAATGGGATCTAAAGTTAACCCCCATGCTGCTTTAACTCTATAATAACTGATACGAGAGGAGTTCCAAGGAAGAACCCTGGCGCTTGATAAGATGAATTTGCATGTTCGTAGCATGCATGCAACCGTGTAGCATAAGCTAGGAGTTCTTTGCCACCTGCCATGATAGGGAACAAAGTGGCCAGCACGCCCAAACAGATCCCTATTATCTAAAACCACACAGTGCTTGATCTCACCAGCACCATACAACGCATACAAATTCTTTCCACATTCTAACGCATACAAATTCTTTCTACGTTCTAGCTGGTCTGCAGTAACATCTTTCATGTGGCTTCTGAAATGGAGCTTCCCAGTGTCCTTCAAACAGTATCCTAGCATGCCCTCGAAGCAATGCAAATGTGTGTCTTTCAATGCCTTGCACATGATTACTCCTCCAAGTGGACGATAGTGCATTCAATCCAAAGCTTGTCTCATACGGACGTTCACAGCTGCATCACAGCTGCAGGCGTGGTAGAGGACAGACAGAACATGCACTGCAAATGCAGGTGATCCAGCTCAGAACCACGCTCGATTGCCACCATGTCTGCCAAGCATTCCGAGTCCAGAAACTTGCATACCCTCATATAGTGATCTTCCATTATATCAGAACCACTGATGGTGATGGTGACACTTACCTCCAACACATTACTCCTCGCTCCCTTCTTTCTCCTTCCTCTGCACATTCTTCCGCATCTCTCTATGTTCCTTCTCCATCGCTTTCGTTTCCTCCTCTTTCTTCAACTTCTTACGTGCTTCCTTCCTTTCTCTTTGCCTGTTCTCTTTCTCTGCCTGCCTAGCATTTCTTTTCTCGTCTTTCTAAAGCTTTTTGCTCCTCAATTACGACTCCAACATCTTTCTTTGGTCTGCTTCGCTTCCTTGCTGGCATACTAGCATTACGCGCTTCAGCAAGCACATTAAGATCATGTTGAGCTCTCTGCGGAGATAAATGCAGGCTTTCAGAAGGAACTTCCACAAAAGTACTGCGGTGGAAAAAAGGATAACAGACTAGGGGAGGACAATCAGGCATGCAAGCAGCAGGCAAGGAATCCCTACCTGCAACACCAGGCAAGGAATTTATGATGCCCCTGACAGCAGCAGCAGCAGCAGTGCTACTTTCTAGAGGTCTGCCCTCCTCATCAAAAGAATCGTGGATGCTCAGCCGTGGATGCTCAGCCCTGACCTACTAACTCTAGCAAACCTTTTCAGCATGGAAGAAGACCTACAAATACCTGTGCTTGCTTCAACGAAGGCGCCACTGCTAGCCATCGAGCTCCAAAGAACACCGATAGATATAACTCCATGCTTCCTCCACATCAAACAACACCACGCGGGCTGCTTCCAATAAAACCGGGCATCGACCTGCCAGGCGTACCATGGCTCGCTCTGCTCAGCCAAAACAGTTGAATGCAAATCCAACCGTCCAAATGAAACCATGGACCACAAAAAAATCCAATCCAACGAACCACATAATTTTCAAAAAAAAAAAAGCAACACCATGCCTCCGCCCGGTAATTGGGAAACCTACTCAAGATGAAAAGGATTTTCGTTTACCTTAGTTTTCATAAAATTTCGAACCCTGCAAACAACTCAAGAATGCTTTCTTTAATGCTTTCTTTATGGTAAAAAATGGTATCAACAATTTTAGGTCCAAATTCTCTGTCCAATGTCAAAAAAAATGGTCAACGTACATGGGGAATGCCTTGCAAACCATAGCAATACTACCGTCAGGTATGTAAAACCAACTTCAGTGTAGCAAGCGCCAACATATTTAAATGCTCCGGAATACCAAATCTAGATTACATTCTGAATATAAACAAAGGTGTATGAACCCTCTCAGGACATATTTAGTACTAGAAAATACTCCAATCAGAATTCTTAGATGTCTGGCCAGTAGCTTTAAAAGGACCTGCATCATTGAACAGGTCTGAATTATCAAACGTGCCAATGGTGTTGAATCCACCACCCACTGCTGAAAAGGATGTTCGTGCGCGGTCTGAATTATCAAACGTTCCACCTTGGCTGCCAACACCCGGATTACCTCCAAATTCAGAAAATGCTATTGGTGCACTGTCTTTGAAGAGTGGAGTCTCAGGAATAGAACTATCCCTTGACCTATCATCAAAAAAGCCAGCTTGCTTATTATCTCTATTCCTGATTTGACCAAATAGATCAATTTCTTCCTCTATGGTCCCTTGATTAGGACGTAATTGCAGAGGTTTCAGGCCAGCAGCTAATTTCTCTTCAGGTATGCCATTGTCTTTTATCTGCGACCAAACAAGATTTTTTCCACAAGTACAAAGTTAATAGATAAATTTACTAATAATACACTGCTGAGAACTTACAGGCTTCCAGGGTTCTTGCTGTTCCCAAAAGTCAGAACTTGCAGAAGACTGAGTAGAGAGTCCTTTGGCAAGCCTTTATTTAAGGTAGAAATGACAACAAACAATAGAAGTCAGATAGACAAACAGGTGGACAATCTTACAAGATAACAACTTTACTATCAACTTGTAATATTGTGATTATAGTTTTCTTTGGGTGGCCAACATTAGCAAATGTACCAAGAACATTAAGCAAAATGGATACCTTTCACTGTCTGCAGTGCCTTGAGAACCATTTTCAAGCTTGCTTATGGTGTCATCTGCCGTTGGCACAACTGATTCAACTTGGTGATCCAATGTGGAGCTTGATGTAGTTTCCTTAGCAGTACTACCAGAGTCTTCAGGCCCATCAGAGTTCACCGTTTCCTTGGAGTTCATTACACTGCTATCTGTGGTTTTGTCTGTGGAGGGAGGTACCACAATCGGCTCACCCATATCCTGAATTGTTGCAAATCCTGCATGTTTGCACAGCAATAATCTGGATCAGGGACTGCAATTATAATTGACATCTAAAATTCCATGAATGTGGAGATGCATTAACAATGCTTATCACAGATCACAAAAACATTTCCTGCCCGCATCAGCTTTCTATCCTAGTCGCTGAATCACTATGCTTAAAAGTTCACTTCTATCATTCTTCAATTTATGCATTTCATTTTCCTTTTATTTACTCCTGAACAGATATCTAGCTTTGTCAAAACTGCTTGTAAGCCATCATCCTACTGAATCTTCTTGCCACTTGTAATTAGCTTTTGCTGGAATCAGCCAGTTTCTCCATTTTTGTATTCTACCAATCCAGCTCAAACAATGCTGATATTATAAGCCTATCATGGTACAATGAAGCAGATGCAAGACAAAGAAGACACAGTGCATTCCCCTCTCCACACTTCAATACATTGGAAACAAACGCAACATAATAAAGGGTACAGGGGATAAACCTTTGTCATCAACTTTGCCCCAATTTCCATCCCATTCGGAAGCATGTTCCTGAATACCGGGTTGCCAACCTTGACCAGTAACAACAGATAGATATATCAGTACCTGAGCTAGCGCACTGTCGAGAGCTTATGACACTTACCAAATGGGATCTCAAGAACAGAAGATGGTTTTGCACGAAGTCCAAGGCGCTTGGCACGCAGGTTCAAATTTTTCTTTAGTTCAGATAAATTACCATAGATAGCCTCCACACGGTCCTGCGCAAGAGAATGGATTGATTCAGTTAACAAAGACATTCAAGCATTTCAAAGAAATTCTGCCTTCTACATAGGACTACGAAGCTAGTTATTGACAAATACGGAATTTGTATAGCTGAAACTAGACAAGTTCTATGAAAACCAAAGGTGTCTCAAGAATATAAATAAAATGTAATAAGAACAACATGGTGTCACAAACCTGAAGACCTGGAGTTCCCTTGCCACTCTTTTCAAGTTGAGCGATTGCATTGTACAGCTCCATCTTTTGTACCTGTGACAGAGAGAAAATATCTTTAACGATGCACTACTGTAATATAGATGGCCATCTAAAAACAGGTCAAAGGAGGATTTGCCTCTTGGGACCAACGGGGCATTGCTCTCGTTATTATGGACAGAAAGTAGAAAGCCTGACTCCCCAAGAAAGAAGGAATATTAAATGATACTGATTCATATCATTGCAAAGATAAAGATACAGATAGAGTTAAACTGCACAGGGGAAAATGATAAACAAAGGACAATATGCAGGTCTGGAAGCTGACACTTTATGAGTTTATCTTAAGTCCTGATAAGTGACCAGGAATGAATATGTGGGCTTCACGAACTTTATGAAAGCATTTGTTCCAGCAGTTGTAAGACAAATAAAACTTGCATGAAATCAGGGATATTATGCCATATCACTAAATGCACGCAAGAATGGCCAGGTTCTCTGTTTTATACCAAAGATTATTACCTGGATGTCACGGAATGCCGCTTCATCTGCAAGCAGACGAGAATCACCCTCCCCAGCTTTTCTAAATTTATCATCATACTTCTTTGCTAGCAACTCTACCTGCAAATCAAAGTTGTCTTTGAGACCAAAAAATAAGAAGAGAGAGAACTCAGATCTATCAGTACAAAACCTACCTGATGCCGATCAGCAGAAACTCTCTCTGAAATTTCTGCAAGCCGGTTATCACATCTACTCTTATGCAATATCTGCACAAGAGCACAAGACAACCACACATTTGAAATTGTTCCATGATGATCATCATCATCATCTCACAACATTAGGGAATTTAATAGAATATCAACATAGTGATGAAGAATATGCCTGTGTATGTGACATTACAAGGAACATGCATGCACATGTCATGCAAAAGCACTATATATACATAGATATATACAAACTTTGAAAAGACCAAGTCCCGAGAGGCAGCAAACACTGTATTGATTCATGCTACGCTTTGAACATTAAACTATTGGCTTGTCCCTTCTCAAACACTTGATGGCGAGAAAAAGGTACATTGGTGTGGGAGCAAAATGAAGTAATCTACAAAAACGTGCTTACAATTTCTTGCAGTTTGCCACGATAAAACTCTATTTTTGAGGTTGCATCCATAATCGCTTTATCAAGCTCAAATACCTGTCACGTATTCCACACTACCAATAAAGTCAAAAGGCCTGATAGTCTTTGAACTTGCTAAAAAGTAGGTTTTGCTGCAAAATCTTACAACATGGAATTAAGATATGTATAGATTACCTTCTTATCCACTTCCTCTGCATCTCTGTGCTTAGATTTTAAATTCTCTTGGTCATCTTTGTTTAACTGCCGCAGTAACTCTGGTTCTAATACTGGTACCTTTGACTTATATTGCATGGACTGTGTGGCATCATCATCCGCTTTTGGGAGCTGAGGCTGTGGTGGTATTTGAGCATCTGAATGGTTTAAAATGGAACTACCTGATTATCATCCACATAGATGCAAACATATTCATTCAGCCAGTTTCTAAGAGTTCAGTTACTTGCCAGAAGTTTGTAGTGCAGGTGGTGCATTCTGGGGAAACTGAATATTACTGCCTCCCCTGGCTTGAAATTGCTGTGGTGGAATGTCCGCAAAAATGATGCCAACTGGTAACACTGGAGGTAAAGGATGACCCTCTCTATGCCTTTCCATCAAATAAATAGCTGTGCAAAACTCACGCAAGGATAACATGCTATCACCATCTTGATCGGACAAGTCCCAGATTTGCTTCAACACCTCTGAACATTCATCCAATGGTTAGTTACACAAAAATGTGATATAGTAGGATAAAAAAAAGGCGATATTCGTATACTCATCAACCTACTGAACTGCATGCAATTCCTCTAGACAAGATCAGCGCATTTGCTGATGTTTATAGGACTTTTGTACAGTATTGTGTTCTAGGGTATACTCCTCAATCAGAAATGAGATGACCGCATATGGAATTGGATAGTGGTTTTACAGATAACTTATGCAGTCAATCCCACACACATCAATTTAATTAAAACCTGTTATGAATATTTTACTCCAGCAAAAGGCCAGCAAATATTTTACTTCAGCAACTTTGCACAGCTCATGAAGCGTATACCACCAAGTATAGTGAGCCTCAATCCCTAAATGCCATAAGATAGAAAGCTCAGGCACCCCAAGTGAACTCAAGAGAACTGATTGGTTGTCGTTACAATCACATATACATCAGTTGAAGAAGGCTTTTGCCTTTGGCAATTATCTTGCATGACGACTCTGCCCTGTCTAAAAGGTATAAACTAATTTTTTTTTCACACTTCCATTCCCTGCAGCTCCAATTACCATGGGCATGTATCCAAAACCACAAAGATCTTTTGTTGACTTTGAGAAAACTTCCCTTGTTCACTTAAGCAGTTAATCTACTAGAAAATAGGTACAATTAAATTCAAGAAAAGCAAAGCACTGCTAATTCAGTTAAAAACAAGGGTTGCAGCTTAGGATATTATATATAATTGATTTCAGGCATTAGCCTTTTCTCCTTTAACTCACAATGATTGCGCACACCAGCATGCTTCAGAACTAGATTTGTTATGCTACCAATTTTTTAATTAGTACTATAAAGGGAGGAATTGTTTTTGTTGTCTTACCTCTGGGCATATTCCAGCTTAGAAATAACTTGCGGGCTTCTTCACCTGTTATCTTCCCATCCCGATCCATATCCACTTGTGCGAATATTTGAGTGTAACGTGGAACATCCGACTGTGACATCCTTGGCCACATACCAGACACACCCTGCGGTGGTGCCAATCCTTGAGTAGAAGTACTTGACATAGCCTGCGGCAAAGCTTCAACCTCCTTGCTCTGACTCTGCCCTGGAACATATGCTGGGACAAGAGCTAAAGCAGCTATATCTCTACCCATACTGGTGGTTGTTGGCAAAGGTGCAGAAGATACAGAAAAACCTGAAGGAACTAATTCATTTCCTGTTACTTTGAATGCATCTTCTGTAAAAAAATCAATTGGTACTAAGCTGTTAACAGTGGGCGGCTCTGAATTTAATTTTGTTTGTGCAGGACCTCCAAGTGTCATAGAGCCAGAAAGATTTGCATTCCCACCTAGCTGTGGACCTGGGATTGCTTGAAAAGAAGCACCACCAGGTGCATTATCCGCTGTCAAACCACCAGGGACATTACCCATAGGTGAAGCAGCTGGCTGTGAAACTGGAGGTCTTTGAGGGGTCCACATATGCATTCCAGAATTATCAACCTGAGACTGCTGGACTGGTGGCATTACTTTAGTTTGTGGTGCCTGGTACTGAACCTGAGATTGTAATGGTGGTTGCAAAACAGAGCTCACTTGAGGTGAGGGAGATGGTCCTCTAAAAGGGCTTGGTTGCATAGGTCCCGCAGAAGGAAACGTAATTTGTGGAGCTGGAATCTGAGACACAGCTGGTTCTGTGAGAGCCTTTTGTACAACATCAGAGGTAAGCTCCCTACCAGATTGTGCTACTTTCACAAGTCTTAATGCATTAAAAAACTCTGGTTTTGACAAAAATCCTGCTTGGCCTTGGTTTGCATACTGCCAGATCTGTACTCAATAAAAAGATACTCCGCATCAGCTCTATTTGAGAAAAAAAATAATTGCAAACAGAAGATATTGGTGTTGGCATACCAATGCCAATGTAGATTGAGGAAGATTTGCACCCTTGAAAAATGCAACGGCCTCCCCACCACTAATTCTTCCATCTCGATCAAGGTCTGCCTTCTGAAAATAAGTTTCAAATATATCGAGGCTTGCCATCCTGGTAATTGCTCCACAACTGTCGTTACAACCAAATGAATTCCTGTTGACATTCATATTTAAAAGCTAAATTTGAAATGCAATAGAGTAGACAAACTAACGTATAAGATGTGTCTTTCGGTTGTTACCCTAAGCCCTAAGAACACTAATGCAATAAAAGGAAGAAAACAACATTTGGACACCTATAACCGAGCTTCTGTAAGATGGAAAATTTGGGTATTCTCTTTGGGTCAAAATAGCGACAATCATGTTTGCAGGCCCATAGCCGGACCCCATTTTCCGGATCAGTGTAGGCATCAATCCCCAATTCAAAGTCGACATTATTCAACACACGAAACCGATTGAAATGCAGCAGGCTGGGAGTTTAGAGAGCATTACCTTGAGAGGAACTAGATCAGCATAAAGATCCCAGATCTGCAAGAAATTTAGCAGGTTTCATCTGATCAGCAGCAGGCACAAGAGTTCCAACCAAATACAAATATACAATGTAAATTTTCGAACTAACGCCTCGTTGTTTTGTAGATTTGTAAGTTCAACAAGGGCTTTTTTAGGATATAAAAGTAAACATTCATGTACATACATACGCACTTGTTTTTAAATTAGGTTAAATCTGTAGGAATTTGTCTCCCTTCGGTTCAGTTGAAATAAGGGCGAAATCACTAGAGGCTGAACCAAAAATTATATTAAAAACACCCATTAATATTTTGCCATGTGGATTGTTTGGACACCCAACGTATCACATTTAGGGTGCCCAAATCCTAGTCATAGTTTTGGCACCCTCCAAAATTTGGACGGGCAACACCGCCAGTCCAAACTTTTGGCGGGCAACCACGTAGATCAATTTCTCCACCTCATCCGGTTTCTTTGCAGCTTTGGCGCCATTGAACACAAGAAATTT
Source organism: Isoetes engelmannii (assembly GCA_011763485.2). Classification (NCBI taxonomy): domain Eukaryota; kingdom Viridiplantae; phylum Streptophyta; class Lycopodiopsida; order Isoetales; family Isoetaceae; genus Isoetes; species Isoetes engelmannii. Next base: position 13,628 of record JAANSK020215200.1, read on the forward strand.
CTCTGATCAGACATCCGGTTTCTTTGCAGCACTCACGCAGATGGCCCCCCAAATTATGTTAGGAGTATGGTTTTTGTAATGGTGGTCCTACATTTAGGGAAGGGTTTTTTTTTTGTTGTGGGGTTTCAATGGTGCAGGAATAGCACCCCTGTGCGTGCACGGGGGCTGCTAAAATCGGCCTCAGGATGTCGTGTTCTAGGTCCTACCTGCACTGCGCCTTCAATTTGCACTACGCGATGGCATCAGCGACTTCTGCAACTGCAGGTAATGTTTGAGGTTTGTGGTAGCGATGTTGTTCCGGAAATTAGCCAGGGCCAGTGGGAAGGGTTCTGTTGATGCTGAGGGAAGGCCCCCTGAGAGTAGCGTTGTAGCAGCATGCAGAGGTTTGTAGAAGGGTTTTAGGCGTTCAAATGATTCGTTATTTCAGAAGAGTAGTTTTGTGGAAGTCGAAACAGAGGCCCTTGCAGATGGGGCTCCTCTTCTTCATCAGCGACCTGTGCAGACAGCTCCTGTTGTTGCCGAAGTTGAAAAACATGCTCCTGATTCTCAATTCACTGGGTGTTCCTCCTGTGATTGAAACACGTTTTCCTGCTTCTCAATTCACCGGGGTTGCTCCTGTGGCCGAAACACATGCTCCTGCTTTTCAATTCACCAGTGCTCCTCCTGTGTTTGTGGATAAAGGCCCTGGGAAACAAGTATTCCCACATGGTAAGAGACTTCCATTGAGGAAGAAGA
>JAANSK020215311.1:0-14360 GCA_011763485.2 Isoetes engelmannii
TCTGTTTGAGAATTATTCGTCTCTTGAAAATCAAAATACAAAAAATCTACCAAACCGAACTCTTCTCAAGCATCAGAAAATCCTGAAAAATTCAAGGGTTGAATTACCAAAGTATTCAAGCATTGCCAGAGATGCAAAGGATTTAGACTGCTCGGCTTGTACCTGTTTTCGGCGACTTCATTGCATTGTAGATTTCCTCTGCTTCAGCGGCTCCTTCTGCTGCTTCAGTTTTCTCAGCAAGCAATGATGCAATGATGGAAGTCGGAGGACGGTTTACCTACGGTGGGTAACGCTACAGAGATGCATGGAGGATTTGCCAGAAACCGGCCATAATCAAAGCGCCCCCGAGAAATAACTCTGGGCGTTTCAAAAAATCGTACGTGAGAAGGGAAAGATAGCCAGAAAAGAAGTCTGGCCGGAAAACCTTTTTTTCTTCCCATTGTAACGCCGGAAAAATGTTCACACCGGCATCACCCAGAAACCCCACAAACATTTTAAATAAGTAGATTTAAGATGTGATTGCTACATTTATCACAGGTGAGTATCATCATACAGCATGTTGCCATCAGAAATGGGTCCTCTTTTGTGTCATATGGGTCCTCTTTTGCGTCATAAAATGCTCGTAGGCAAAAGAATGGTTGACTCTTGCACACCTCTTCTACTTTTTTTTATGTGTATGGGATTTTGCATTTCGTGGAATTTATTGATGTAACACAATCCCACAATCCTAATTGTTCAAGGTGCATGATTGCTCGAGTCCTATCTAACTAATGATATCTTTTGCCATCTTAATATTTCATTCATTATGATGGCATGATATTTGCATGGTATTCTGCACAAATTGCATGCATAGCAAACAAACATCTGTGACATGGCGCAGGATTGTATAAAAGCACAACTTCTACCTTCTTTTTTCTTGCTGAAAACATGCATAGTATACATTGCATTAATCAAAATAACTGCATGACATACAAGCTCATTGCCACAACGCAATGGGAGGCTTTCCTGAGAGTTTTAAAGAAAAGCACCAGTTCATTTTTATCAAACTGGACACAATCTCAATGTGTAAGAAACCTTATTGAAATCGCACATATAGCTCCTTTCCCCATTCACATCATGCTTTCGATGGCTTTCTGGACAGAAGGAAGGCATTATTAAACCATAAAGAATCAACAGAGAATACAAACATCAAATATTAACCATCCCAATACTCTACTGTTTCTTTTGTAAGGATGTAATAAATGATGTTGCGTATGCAAAAAGCGTGAAATCCTTCTAAGATCACACACCTGTCATGTAATTTTTAATGTATAACACATGCAAAATCTAAGAAGTTCAGTTAACCCAATTCCAAAAAACAAAACTTAATAGATGTTCTTTACAGACTAAGAAGAGATTACCTTTCTGAGTCTTCCAGAAAGCTGATTGCATGAATATAAACTGTGTAATTACATAACTGTTATGAAGGAGATGAATTTCCAAAAACTTGAGCTACTAGCTCCACCGTCTTCTTGTCATATAATGCTTTTGCAATCACATTTCTTCTGCTCTCAGTGTCAGCAGTCACTTCTGCTTGTGTTTTACTGGATTTCATTCTCTTCTGCATCTCACCCTCGCCCTCATCATCCTCCTCCAAAGCTCTCTCAAGAGCTTCTAGTGGATTCAACGAAACATCTTTTACTCGATGTATGTTGTAGCAGGCAGCTTGTGCTATCTCAGTCTTTGGTAATTGGCATCTCTTTAGTAACTTGGCATATCTTTTAGTTAGCTTCTCATTCTCAATACTTCTTTGCATTTCCTCTGTAGCCTCGTCAATCCATGAAGCATCAAAAGAATCTTGGTGTCTAATACAAAGATTATGAAGGACTAGACATGCTGACACCATGTCTGGAACATTTGAAGTAGCATATCCACTCTCTTCATCAAAATTCTAAACCTTGCCTTCAATTGGCCAAATGCGCATTCAACAGGCATCCGAGTAGAAGATTGGACATAATTCCAGTTTGATTGCATATCACTGAGTCCATCCTTGTGTCCCTTGTATGGTGGCAACATCCAAGGCCTTGGAGGATAAGCTGCATCACCAACAATGCGATATTTTCCCAATTGTCCACTAGCTATACGTTGGTCTGCTTTTGATTGTTGAAATAACTTCCAATCATGGATACTACTAGCCCATCCCACGTCATAATCCCACACCTAACACTGAGATGATACTATAGCCTGGAGCAGTATTGAGTGAAAACCTTTCCTGTTAAAGTAATCTTGAGGATTGTCACTTGGAGCAATAATTGGCAGATGACATCCATCAACTGCTCCGACAACGAAAGGAATGCCTCTCATTTTTTCAAAATCATGTGCAAGCTGCTCCATTCTCTTAACTGAGGGCCACCTAATACACAATGGTTCTAAGTGCTCTTTGACAGCACCACAAAATTCAACCACTGCGCTCTGTGAAGTTGTTTCACCTACCCCGTATGAATCACCTATGCCTCTCAAGGTGTTTCCTGTGGCCAATCTTGACAAAGCAATACATACCTTCTTCTCTACTGGCACAGCAAGATGCATCCTTGTGTCCTCACGTTTTAAAATTGGTCCTAAAGTTTCACAAATATAACGAAATGTGGCTCTAGAAACTCTTACCCGTCTTTTGAACATGTGACTGTTGTAGGATCCCATCAAAGCGACATCCATGAAAGATCTGGCCTCTTGTAGGCCCAAATGTTGACATCCCTATCCATTCTGCCATCAAGCCCTTCAATCAAAATTTGAGAATCCTGCATCCAAGACTATAAAGTAGCTGCAGCTGCAACAGAAGTATCATCTAGTAGTGTTCTGAACCAGTAATACATAAAAGCTGCAATTGCAAAAAATATGTTTTCTCTCCATTTCTGATAGAGGGAAACGATCTGATAGGCAACAAAGAGAGGGGATTGCAACAACGATGTCGATTTGTGCACTGGAGAAATATAAAAAAAGCATCCACGTTTTCGCTTTTGTTGTTGCAATTTGTGATGTGTTAGGGAAATTGCCGTTAAGTGGAATGGTAAGAGATCATATGTGACGACAAATTTGCATTTCCGTCCAGAACAAAAAAGACACGTATTTTTTAAATCTACCGCATGGTGGAAATCCGGCCTAATTTTAAACTTCTGAGATTGCCAGGTGGCAAAGGAACGTACCGAGGGGGCTGAGCTAGGGTTTGGATCGTTAGGGTTGCTTCAAGCAAATAAAAGGGTCTATAGGCTAGGGTTCGGAGAACTATTGTGTTTTAAAGCTCGGAAGCGGCCGGCAAAGGGAAAGCCGTTGGTGAGTGCTTCTTACCATTTTGTTAGAGACTGTTAATACGGTGTTAAGGGCCGAAGCTTGCACTTTTTGGTTACCATCCTAGAGGAATTTGTTTACTGGGATGTTATTTCGAAGTGCATAAATGGAACACTGGAACGGGCTCACATAAGTGCTAGCTGCTTCTTGCAAGCACAGTCTGCCCTGTCCCACACTTCATTTTTTTGACAAAAAATGCCCTCGCTGTTCTGATAAGCTTTTGCATTTTTAGCAATGTGTTCTAGTTAATGCTGTTGTACTGGCCTTGGTAACAAGTAGACAATGTAGACACAGTCAACAATTTAGATCAACAATATATTAAAATTGAAACACAACAGAAATGATAATTTGAAACAATGCTTATCGCTGTTCAGATACTCCATATAAAGTTCATTATCGCAAATTTACAAGTTTCTCTTGGTTTACCACAATATAAGCTTGGAACTGGAAAAACTAGTGCTATCACATTAAACAAAAATACCTCATAAGATGAAATGACACTGTAATCTTAGCGTAATGACCCAGACAGCCCTGTTGAGACCCATATGACATCAACAAGATTACTTAAAAGTCAAGTAGAGCCATTATGCTTTGCATATAGCAACAATGGAGTTAAATTTTGTACTGAGTTCCTGCTAGTATTTGTAATGCCATGGCAAATCAATATATCACGGAAAGTGTTGATTATTACATGAGATTCTAAGGAAGTGCAATTCTTAGGATTTGAACCAAGGCTATGCATAGAACAGGCCCATTCTATAAAAGAATAGCAGTTCTTGTTTCATTGCGTTTTTTCAAAAGAAAAGAAAAGGAAAACCTCTTTGAAAGACACTTAAATTCAGACTAAGTCTTAGTTACGTGGATTGATGCTGAAAGCTTCCTTCCACCACGCAGTAAATGTGGAGGGAGCTCAGTCTCGGGTATGTGAATAGAGAATATCCATCAAAAATTTCTGTGTATATCATTACTCGAGATTAAGCTACTGTAGGTTACAGCATTAGGAGCACACCCCTTTTAACCATCTCTTAAAAAAGAGCATGAGATTCAGATGGTTTTTGTGCTGTGTGAAGCCCATATATCATTGTGTTGTATGTAATTACATTAGGCAAACAACCTCTATCAGTCATCATCTTTAACATTGCAAAAGCATCATCGGACCTTTTTGCTTTGCAAAGACCATTAATGAGTGTGTTATAACTAACAACATCTGGTTCAACTCCATTTCTTATCATGTGTTGCAAAAGTACCTGTGCATCGTCTATCTTATCTGCTTTACAAAGTGCACCTAGTAAAATAGTGTAGGGAACAACATCTGAGAAATAACAGTGTGCAATCATTTTTTCAAGTAAAATGTGGGCCTCTTTAATCCTCTTTCCTTTAAAAAGGCCATCTAATAGTGTGTTGTAGGTAACAGCATCAGGAGTACAGCATATCATCATCTCCTCCAAAATATCACATGCACTCTGTATCTCATTTGCCTTACAAAGTCCACTGATTAAGATGTTATAACTAAGCACATCTGGTTGGCAGCCCTTTGCAACCATGTCTTGTAGGACGGCACGAGCGGCGATTGTATTTCCTACCTTACAATAGCCATCAATTAAACTGTTATATGTGATGATGTTAGGGACACAGCCCTTGTGAAACATTTCTTCCAGTATGGAACATGCACGCTGAACTTCACCCATCTTACAAAGGCCATCAATGAGAGCATTATAAGTCACAACATTAGGAATGCATCCACTTGCTGACATATTTTGTAGTATGATAAATGCCTCATCAACCTTTTGTTCCCTGCATAGCCCATCTATGAGTGTGGTATATGTAAAAATATCAGGTATAAAACCCTTTTCAATCATCTCTAACATCAATGAAAATGCCTGTTGCACATTATTATTCTTACAAAAGCCATCAACAAGGGTATTGTAAGTAATGATGTGAGGCTCCCTCCCCTTCTGAACCATTTCCTTAAAGAGGGCAAATGCCTCATCCATTTTATATGCTTTACAAAGACCATCAATTAACGAGCCGTAAGTGACAACATCAGGAAGACATCCTTTTTGTTTGACCATCTGCTGCAAGAGGGATTGTGCTTCTCCTAATCTTCCAACCTTACAAAGCCCATGTATCAAAGTATTGTATGTAATCCTATCAGGCAGGCATCCTTTTCCAATCATCATCTGCAATATTTCATTAGCTTTATTTAGATCATTTGCTTTGCAGAAACCATTGATCACAGCATTATATGCAACGACATCTGGATCACAACCATTTTGAGCCATTTGTTGGAGAATGGCATAAGCTTGATCCACCTTATTGACCTTACAAAGTGCATCAAGCAATATGCTATAAGAGACAACATTGGGACAACAACCATTTCTGATCATATTCTGGAATACATTCCATGCTCCATCAATATTATCTGTCTTACAAAGCCCATCAATAAGGGTATTGTAAGTAAATGAATCAGGGTGGCAGTCATCTTCAACCATATATTCGACAAGCGCACGGGCCTCGCCAACGTGTTTACCTTTACAAAGTCCATCCACCAGAATATTGTATGTAATGACAACAGGGTCACATCCATTTGCCTTCATCACTTCCAACAAATTACAAGCTTCCTCAATCCGGCCAGTTTTGCAAAGACAACTGATTAATGCATTGTATGTATAGATATCAGGCTTACATCCTTTAACAGACATTAGGTCAAAATACTTAAACACGACATCATAACAATGGGATTTGACAAGTAAGCGAAGAAGACTATTATAAGTAAATGTGACAGGGACAAAACCTGGTTGTGTCAAAGCCCAATCAAAGAAGAAAATAGCAACTGCTGGACTTTTTATTTGCTGTAGTAATTGACTTACAACTGCAGTTGAGACTAATCCGCCACCGTATCGTTGGTCCAGAACCTCTTTCAATTGGCAGCCCTGTAGTTTCCGTTGTAAAATTCTGAAAAGTTGACGAAATTGGCGACGGTACGTCTTCCTTTGGCTGAGAAGGAGGCCATTTTCCAAGGCTGAAGCCTGTAAATGTCGGCCTCCGACATGGAAAATGCACGACATCAAACAAACATTTTTTTCTGCAAAAAACCCTACATGTAACCAGTGTGTGCTCCCTTTCTAGGAATGCCGTTATGTTTTTCTAAAATTGCCAAAAACTCCCTCGATTTTAAGGGTATTTTTATGAAAATGACTGTAATTTTTTTATGATGATCTAAATACGAGGGTGTCCTTTAGATGCATTTTAGAGGAAGAAGAGATCTTTCTATCAAAGTGAAGATTACATGAATCAGAGTCTAAAATCACAAGTTATGTTAATTTTAATACACAAAAGTTGTATGGATTTTGGTGGGATTTAGGAGACCATAAATTAAAATTTCAAACTCCGGCTTTTCATGATCTTTCTCAGCATATTACCTTTGTTTTTCATAGCATCATAGGATGTTATAAATGTGAATGCATAACATCCTAGTTTGACCTTAATCTATCTTGTGAATATTTAATTATATACAAACTAAAATTTGGGCCACAATGTGTTATTGGCTGGTAACACAATTTGATCCAACGGTTGAGATTAAATCTCAGCCTGTAAACGAGAGGATCACTTTGTTAAGGATCAAACAAACTTTACATTAATGCATGTCATACAAGAACAAAGCTCTTGCAGATAATTTGGCAATATTTGGCCACGGGACTTGGAAAGGCATAGTCGTTAAAAGTCAGGTGCTACTTCGAGCTTCTATTGAAGAGGATGGCTTTTGTTCAAGCAGCTAAGAAAATAAACGCAGCACCTTGGAATATTTTTTTCCAACTATTTTTTACCTGCAATATTTTTTCCCGATCGAGAATAAAAGGAATCAAATCTTGGCAAATTCAATTATATATGTGTTATTGAGGAACCACCAAGCGATGATCATAAAAAATAATTTGCTTGGAGGACTTATACGGGTAAATAATCACGAGATATTTCTTAGGAGAAATACGTCAATGGGAGCTCATACGTCCACCTTAGCAAAAGCATATACACGAAAGAAATGCAAGAAATTCAACTTGTAAAATTGAAATTATATAAAACATTCAACTTGTAAAATTAAAACGATTTATTCATCCTTTATTGGCAATGCATGAAAAGGTCATTTTGGCGGCAATGCACAAAAACTAGAAGGGTCGAGATTCATTCATGTGTAATGGCTGGACATGCCATGAGCAACGCCATAGCCATGGCCGTTAGAGCTAGTCTATGGTACATAGTTTTTTCTTCTTCTTTTTTTTTTGCCTTCTTGCAATGCATTTGCGAACAGATGAGAGAATCCGGTGATATTTCTGCTTGGTGCTACAAAAATGATCTTAACAAGCTATTCACCGATGATCACCGAGTTTTGGAGCAGACGACCACGGAGCAGCTGAGAATGCATCACTTCTTCTCTTCCTTCCAAACATTGATCAAGGCCAGCTTCACACTCTGCAAATATACATCTTCTAAATGCCATGGCAATAGTTTTTCCCCAGGGGATGCACCTAAGCTATAGGGGAGACGTCATCTGTGTGCACAGGGTCAGAAGAACCCCTGTATACTATAGAAAACCCCCTCCCATAAGGTCTCATAATTTCATAAATGTTGAAGCCCTGTCATACTTATACATGCATTTCTGTGAGCGGTAAATATACCCATCCCATATAAGTACTTGCTTCCTATGTACAAATATAAAGACTAAGGGTACAAGATCTCTACGACACTGGAAGACCAAAAAGCCTCTCCCATACTTGTATGGTGTGAAGAAAAGAAAAACCATATATAATGTATGAGTATACATATGTTTCAATGTTAAAACTAAGGGTCACTCACTAGTCATTTTTGCCACTATGAACCTCCCTTGAGTTTTTCGTGGAACAGATAGAACCCTTGCAATTGTAAATTGATTGATCCCTCCTGTCGAAGATGCTGCCATTTGAAGGGTGCTCTTTCTTGCTTGTAGGACATCAGTTGTTCTTTGCATCTTTTGTGCCTACATTGTCTCTCTAACATTTACAATCATGGTTTGCATTACAGCAATGTCCCTGGGATCTGGTACATCTCCTTGCAAGGGTAGATGTTTATTTTTCTTGGAAAGTCTTTGAAGAATTTTGCCTTTGTCCAAATCCTCAGAAACATTCCTGACAATGTAATTAAAAGAATCATCTTGCTCTTTTTAGAGTTCTTGCAATCTTCTGTCACTAAGCCATTATTTTCTCTTCTTCTCATTTGTTGGAATGTTTTCTTTTTTCCTTTGTTTCATTCTCCTTCTCGATTCTCTTTTCCTCCTGGCTTCGAATTCCAAATAAATTCTCCTATTCTGATCATCAATGCTTTCGAAATTCGACACATGGAGGTGCAATGGAGAATTGGAATTGGAATTGGAATTGGAATTGGAATTGGAATTGGAATTGAGAATTGCAAGTGAATTATGAGCCATGACAATAGATGGAAGATTGAAATTGCGATTTGGGATTGAACTGGAATTCAGGACTGCTAGCAAAGTCTCAGCCATGACAGCAAAGCTTGAAAAGAATGACAAATCAAGCAAAGAAAATTTTCCTCCAGAATCCCGCCATCTAGAGATCCCGCCAAACATGAGAATTGATCTCGCAATTTGTGCGGGGACATCCATGTCATCGATCCCTACCCCAGTGGAACATGCATACTATTTCTGGAATAACAACCCCTCGAGGCCGTTGAATTAAAATTTATCAAGCATATACCACCTACAACACCTAACACACTTGTCCGGACAGTGCTTTTTGGGTAGCATTAGCATATTTACATTCTAAGAGCCTCAATTTTCGTTAGTGGAAGCACCTAAACAACTGCTCGCTAGATGCTGAAGAGGCAATACACTTCTTCACGGATACAACACTTCTTCACGGACACAATAAGTATACAGAGCCTTGGAATCGTTTCAGCCCGACAAGTTGGTGCTCGGAGTCAGATCAGCCTGGAAAAAGTCGATGTTGTTTGTATCCAGTTTCCAAGACCTGCTGATGTCAAGCTGCACAGAGTGATGGTGCCATTAGGGTCATGGCAGTTAAGGGAAAAGATGATGTTGACTCGACATCACTAGCATGCGCAAAGGAGTGTCACCCTAAGCCAGAGCATTAAACACATGAATAGTTTCAAGAGGCTACTACATCTGATATTAGAGCTTTGAATTTGCGCATGTGGGTGTTGCAGAGGCAGATGATCATTTAGAATAGACGAAACTATGTATTTCTTATCAATAGATAGTAGTTTTAACATCATGTGATGCAAGGTGGGTTGCAACATAGCTTGACCGCCCTCGACATCTTCTAATCAAGGGGGTTCAAGTACCAAAAGCTTTATGTTTGCAAAGTAAAACTGTCATGCAATAGAATCGACATTCCTTGGATGGGGACGCCCATCACCATGTCTCCCTATTTATATCTCCATTTTTTCTGGCCTTTTATCTGCGTTCTCGTGAGCTTTTTCATATTAGCGTCTATCTGCCTAGTCCCCCTCCCCCCTCTTACTGCGATGCTTGCATGGTTATTTTACGTCGCACTGGGGTTGGCACTCTCATGGACCTGCCTTTTGTTTCCTGGTGTCGCTTTCTTGAGGTGTCTCTGGTGTTGCTTTTTGTCGGTGTGAACATGTGACCTCCGAATCAGTTCCCCTCTTTTTTCTTTTCTCTCATTCTCGGCGTGGCGATGTAGCCTACCAACCGGATTCGCTGCTTGTTTCATTTTTTTTAAGGATCAATCTCCCGGTTGGTCGACCGTGTTTTTTGTTCCTCGGCGTGGCCTTGTGGCCTCCAAGCTTTCAACCCATTCATCAGTGCGGCTCCCTGCCAGTCATCTTGGCTCATCTAACTCTCTAAGGGTTTCTTTTATTCCACGTTCCTTTTTTTTCTGATCTTCTTGTCAACCGGTTTATCTGCAGCAGCACCTATGCTCGGGACATGCCACTTCCCTTCTGGGTTGGGCTACCGTGTTCGCGGAGGAGGTTTATCCAGTATTCGAGACCATGTCTTTGCGATGGCCTCAGGCCTTGTTCATTGCACTTCACTACTACGGCATGGCTTTTGCATGCTCTCAATAATTGTCTATAATTCAGAGCATCTGTCTTTTAGCAATTTTTTATTCGTCTACCCTACTTGGGGAGCACATTGTATTCAATGTTTTACAAAGCTCAATGAGAACACTACTTTACTCGGCCACTTGCTTGTATCTCAAGACCCATCCTAGGAATGTGATTCTTCTACACAAGAGATAGGTAGGTAGGTAAATAGGCAGGCAGATAGATAGTAGTCTGTGAAGGAAGATATAGCCTTTCAAACATGACAGGGTCAAACTGTCTTTTGCCTTCCAACAACTACTGATTCCTAGAAGGTAGTTGTGATGTAAACACGGTAATGTTCGGAAGGAGATGAAATTTACATTTGCATTTGGCATATAAAATGTTCATGGGATCCTCCATGCTAGAAAAATGTTTGTTGGGTTTGGATTTGATGTTTCATCTCCTACGTTCCCTTGCAAGGCACTGCAGGTAAGAGAGTGGAAGGTAATGGGAATTTGCATCAAGCAGGTACAGATTTTAATGTTGACGTAGTTCCTCAACCTCAAATCAATGGTGGTGCTTGAAAATCATCTAATTCTGTCACAAAAATTTAATATCAAAGAGTTGGTGATTAGCTTTGTAAGGATTTACCTAGTGCATCTAGAAAGGCATATCAACGGCTTTACAAGTGTCGTCCGAAGTGAGAAAGGATGAGTTATCAGCAATTTTGGATACATTTAAAGCTCAACAGACTCAGCTTCAGCAACAGTTCCAGTGACATTTTTTACCAGTCAGTTTGTCAGAACATAATCAAGCCTTTGGTATTCCTGTGGTTGAGATGGACCATTAGGCTCATATTAAATATGCTAAGAACTTATCCTTTTGTACAATACTTGGCTATTTTATTGGTGGCTACTTAGATTTCTCGCAACTTTGTGTTTGGTTATCTCGCCTTTTGCGACGCCTTCAACTCTTTCCTTTTCTGCCCATCAAGTTGTTGGCAAAAAACTTTGTTCTAATTATGTTTGATAATAATGATGCAATGGACTCGTTGGTGGCTAGAGAGATAGATCCATTTGGTGGGGAGTATTAATGTTCCAATATTATTCTCTTGGTTTTACACGAGATATGGTTCGTGCATTATAGTTACTTTGCTGGTTCTCGCTATCTAATTTTCCTTCAGATTTAATCACTCATCAGTTTTTAATAGCAATGCAACAGGACTTGAGGTTCATATTTCACACTCTATAATGAACGATCCATGGATTTGCGTTTCTATGCCAGTGGATTCACCTTTACCAGATTGCACAGTGGTGAAAAGTGGACCTTGGTATAAGAATTTGGATCTTAATATTTTGAATGGTCCAAAATTGGCTGGCTTGTTTCCTGATAAGGAGGCCTTTGCTAGCTTTCGTCGATGCCCTCATGCGTCTCAAGCATCTGCTCAACCTCCCCCTTCTTTTCAAGATCAAGCTCCCAGTGTGCATCATCAATTCAGGATCAAACTTTACTGATTGTTTTGCATTCCTCATATATGGAGAAGCTCTACCTCTGCCCTTGATGGTGTCCTCCTTAGCACTGTCAGCTGCACCTATTGTTCCGTCTACTCTCCATGTTGATGCTTCTTCTTCTCATGCTTCAAATATTGTTATGGCTAGTCTTCAATCCTCTAAAGAGTCATGGCAACAGGTCAATTGGAAGAAGGTAGTTAGAAAGAGTTATATCATCTCATGAGGCTATCCTGCCTCGTGCTATTCAATGGCATGATTATATGATGTCAATGGTTGATCATCTAGATGTGTTAAAACATGTGAATCGTGATGAGACTATTAAACGCCTCAAGGTGGCACAGGGAGTTTGATTTCATACTATATATAGGTGGTTTTGCTTAGTGGACTACTTCATCCCACTAGGTTGTGAGTCCCATGTCATAGTCCTTTTGTATATATCTAGAATTTTCTATGATAATAGATTATCATCCTTAAAAAAAAGGGGGGGGGGGATTGTCAAAATACCCCAATTTTTCAGGCTATGTATAGAAATGACCTTTATTGTTGTGAAATTATCAAAATGCTCCCCTCCTTTTCTCCTTCATCCAATCGTGAGACAAACCTTTCATTTCTGGCCACTATTCATGACCTCTCGAAGTTACACCTAGGATGCAGTAGGAGCTTCACCATATGGCTGTAATCAAGACCCCCCTTTTTTTCCCCCTTTTTCTTGAAGGATGTCAAACTTTATTAAAAAGCCAAGATGGAAGACAAAGACAGATGCACAGGCGGGATTAAGATCTCAGAGGATAATCATGATCCACTTAGTAAGACCACCGGCCTATGCATAAGATAACACACTCAAATAAATCTCAAAGATCAACTCACGCTTGGCAGGAGTAAGCGAAGAACAATGGTAAGCCTTAACAATTTTAGTTTGCGCGTCCTGGAGGACAGCAGCAGTAGGAGTGTCTACGCCCTTAAAGACACACACATTTCTGTGCTTCCAAATAGACCACAACAACCACCCTGACGCTAAATGAAATGCCGGACTTCACAATATCCAGATAAATAGCCAAGAGGACCTGCCGACTTGTCAATGTCACATGAAAAAGATAAAGCAGCCAAGACCAAACAGGCTGGAGGTGGGAACGAAGAGCATGCTGTGGTGAAGGTTATGTGGTCTAAATGTACTAGGCCAAAATGTGTTGGTGGCTTGGGTATGACAAACTTTCATTCGCAAAGTAAGATTCTGATTTCTAAGTTCATTTGGAGGATCCTTAATGATATGGTTGATTCACCTGGGTTGCGTGGTGAAGCAGTCGCTTGCACATTGTGTTCCTTTTGGCAAAGCCTCAGTAAAACTGCTTATTCCTTGGGCTCTCTTTTATTAGCTTGCCCTTTTCCTAATGCTTCTCCTTTTTTTGAAGAGCTTGTTGGAGTCTTGGGAGATAGTGTAGACATTATTTTGCATTGACCTGGTTGTATGTCATCAGCTGCATGCTCCTTGTTGGTGGATACCTCTAGAAAATAATCTTCCGCTTTGTGCCTCATCCATCCATTAACTCAACATCATTGGAGATTAACAGGAATCTTGACGATTGGGGCATGGTATGATTCTGGCCAGTTAGCGACCTGGGAGGTCTTTCAAACCAGGTTCTTGTTGTCACGATGAGACAGACCTATTTGGAAAAAGGTCGCTGGCACTCTGCCTATTGCTGCTCTAGAGGCTCTTGAAGGGTGCATCTGGATTTCCCACCAGAGTGTTTACGAGCATAGGCTCGTGAACTCTATGTATATGCTGCTTGTCAATCGTGATATTCTATCGCCATCAACTAAGTGGTCCCTTCAACTCCCGCCTCCTAGTTGGAGGCATATGTGGACTTGGGTTTGGGATAAGCTGCTGCACACTAAGGTGGCTGTGCTTTGGTGGCAGATTCTTCATAGATGCTCTCGTGTGAATGTGCTTGTCTACAAGTTCGATCCTCGAGTCTCAGCACTGCCCACTGTTCAAGCGAAAGGATGAAACTATCGAGGGCTGTAATCAAGACCTGGAATCCAATGGAGAGCATTTTGAATTCTTTTGGTTGTATAATACTCTAATACTCTGCTCCCAATATACAATTTCTTTAGTGTTTCAAAATCTTCTATTCATTTTGTTGATATGCAAGAATTCTAGGAAGCCGGTGAGACCGAGGTAAAAAATAGGTCAATACATAATAGAATCTTTGGAGATATGAGAGTCATCAATAAAAAGCGAGAAGCATCGACTTGAAGAATTTGACAAAGACAGAAGAGAAGAGAACTAGTGCTGCTCCATCCAAGGAGGGCACTATATCTGATAATCTCAATGTGTACATTTCTTTATGTAACATCTAATAGACCTAATGGTCTCGTAGATGGAAAAATAAAAAGTCTCTCTCTCTCTCTCTCTCTCTCTCTCTCTCTCTCTCTCTCTCTCTCTCTCTCTCTCACACACACACACACACA
>JAANSK020215422.1:0-14358 GCA_011763485.2 Isoetes engelmannii
TAAGAGCTAGCAAGCATGCCACATTCTAGGTTCTTCTTAAGCTAGCAAGCATGGCCCATTTTTGATTAACTTCAAGCGAGCTAGCAAGATCAAATCTTGCTCATTTTAAGCTAGCTAGCAAGTTACTCACTCCTAGCTCGCTCGCTCGCTCGCTCGCTCACTCTAAGTTAACTCACTCACTCTAAGTTACTCACTCATTCCTTCTATTCTGATTCGGCTGCAAATGGAGTTCTTACTCCAGACTTCAGATTCGGCTGAAAAAAAGGGGGTCGGATTCAGCTGCAAAAAGTATTAGTCATGAGATCAGAAGGAAGTAGAGATCAAAACAACAATCAGCTACCTTCAAACGTCTGCTTTGGAAGAACGTCTAAAGGCGCCAATGTAAACAAACTGCTCGGCTCCGGAATAACGTCTAAGGCGCCAATGTGGAAAACTTGTTTGCACCAGAATGAGAGAAAAGCAGAAGGATTACTTCGAAATAGGAGCGTGGTCATTCAATGCTAGCGCCTCCCGTTTCAAAAAAATCTGAGCATTTACTTTCGTCAACCGGGGAGCCGCAAGGGGGGAATCCGGCAAGGTAACGTCGCATGCGGCCTCACATGCGGCTCCTTGGCACAAAAACCAACCCCTTACCAAAATAAGAAAGAAGATATGTTACGGTCCAAACCAACATATTAGGAGGTAATCTAACCTTCTAATAGCATTCCAATTTTTACCTCAGTCTTTTATTTCATCTGCAATCCCTTGTTCTAAACTCCGTTTCTCCAAATATTGCATGCACATCAAATTCTTGCAAAAGATAAATCACATTGAATCTAAAACAAAAGAGCCTAGCAGCATGAAACTGAATAGACAAAAAAGCAAAATAACAGAGGAAACTAAGGGTGCAAGCAATCAAGTGGATGTAAACAGAGCATTTACAGCAAGGTAAAAGCTCCAAAGAAAGAGACTTTAATGCATCAATTCTAATTGAATGCTAGAAAAATTAGTACCCAAGTAGACCTTCAAGTTCCAAGATGAACGCCATGATTTTACCTCATAGAAATTTAGTACTTTTGCAGTAGGCTTCTCTAATAGTAAAAAGTGATACCTTTGCATCACAAACATTGCATTGCTTGTTGAATGTCAAGATGTTCTAGCCTTAGCACATCAGGCTTTGGAAGATATGATGTGCACTAGCTTCCTTGTCGATGCCACACTAGAGCTAGCAAAAACCGCCATGGTTGATAGCACCATCCTGTCCATACTGACATATACGTATCTAATTTTTGCTACATCTAATATTGGAATAAAACATTTCTTGCAACAGAGGCGAAGTGGTGAGTTGGAGTATTAAGGGCACATTTAGAAGCTACATCTATTGTAGGTAGAACTATAATACCAGGGAAGACAGAACAACTTTTAGTGGACAACTAAAACACTCCTACAAAACTTAGAATCCAAAATAGAAACGAAAAGATCTTACCTCCGAAAGGTATATAAGTAAATTATATACCTTTTGTAGTGTCGAAGATAGTAGTGACCAAATAGGAATCACAGGCATCAGAGATTCAACCCTTGTTCATCCAAAAAGATGCAGTGGAGATGGATTTTGAGGCGAATGATCATTCGAATAAATCATATCCATAGTTAGCACCCTTCCAAATGAACATTTACTTTACAAAACCTCATAACCATAGAGATTCAAAACTTTGAATCAAACCCTATTTTCAAACTCATATATGAAGCTCTGATTCAAACCCTCGGAGCAGCTTCGACAAGATCTGCCAACGTTTTTCAAATGCAGCATGGGTCCTGGTGTCTTGACATTGTTTTTTGCATCTCACCCAGAGAGCTTCTCTCCTTCTCAACAGTTCCAGATGGCAAAGTTAGAAAGAATCTGAGCTCTGTCAAAGACAAAGGGTTCTAATTTCCAATAATTTTCTATTTTCCACAATTGTTAGATTAGAAATTAGAAATTAATGAATCTAACGGATAATGTAGAGACAAGTTAGAAAAGTATGATGTGGCAGGCCACATGGATAGGCTAGAATTGCAAGAAAGTTTGCACCTCCCTTTAGGCAAGCCTGCTTAAAAAAAAAAAAAAAAAAAAAAAAACACACACTACACCAGTGGCAATAAAAGGAATTTTTCCATTCCTCACATCACCTTGGTAACCACTGTAGGCAGTCTAGAAGGGCATAATTATCTAGACAGGATGGTATGCATGAATTTATAGGCCACGTTGGAAAAGCATAATTTCCTTATGCCATGGTCAATTGCATGCATTTGTACCTATGAATGAGCTAGTAGTCTAGCTTCTAGTTAGATTAACTTAGGGAAGTGGATCCCGTAAACCGCATAAATTGTATAATTCAAGTAAGTTATTGTCGGGGAGCATTTGGGAGCACCCCACATTATCAGATGTCTTGTAAGCCTTAACATGTCTTGTTGAGATCGTTGAGATAAGTTAAAAATGATGATAATAATTGTATCTTGTGTATTTAAATAGTAATGATAATCCGTACATAAAATGTTAACTAAACCATAATGAGGATGTAGTTTCCCCTAAGGACATGTGAATGACCTTCAAGGTCCTTGTAAATATAAATTAGTAAATTGTCTTACTTTAAGTATATCAATTGTAAGTAGATACTTGTAAGGTTGATGCATCACCAAGTGGTGAATGAGAGTCACATGCTTAACACCTGGGTCCGATGATAAAAACCTTAGGTATGTGATATAGAATTAAAATATTGTCTAAATTATAATAATTCGCTTCAATAATTGTGCTAAGTAATATCTTAGAGGTTTGATAACTAAAATAGAGAATAACTAATGTTGTGATTAAATTGATAATTAATAGTAATCATCAAATATTACCCTAAGATAATTGTATAATAATTGCATGCATGTAAAATTTAGGTCGACATGGATCATACAGGTTCCAAGGTGGGGAAACTCGTGATGCTGCGAACAAAATTCTCCCAAGATGATATAAATCTCCCCTAGATTTGCAACTAATCTATGAACATTCTCCAAGATTCCGTTAACTATCGAATGTTCCATTATGATTCTCGCAATCTATGTAAGATTATCGAAGGTTCTCATAAGTTTCCTGAGGTTGTATGAGGATCCTCTCACATTCTCTAAAACTTCGATAGATCACTTAATATTACCGCAATTTATGCAAGATACCTTGAGATTTTGCAAAGGTCCCTTAAGATTCCCTAAGATTTCACCTAGATACCTCAAGTTCCTTCAAGATTTCATAGGACTCTCTGAAAGGGTCCATATATTCAGTTGCATACATTCCAATTGTTGTTCCTTTTTCTTGTTCAAATTTTTGTAACATGTAAAAAGTTTGATTTAACACAACGTAAATGTTTGAACATAGTTGTTTGTACATAATCATTTCCATTGTTGTTCCCTTTTTGTTGAAATTTATGTAACATGTTAAAAGTTCATCTAACACAACGTAGAACTTCCAACATGGTTGTTCAAAATTGTGCATCATTATTCTCAAAATTTCGATCTTCTAAGAGTATTCATATCTCAATTGTCGAAATTTTTTTATGCACAACGCAAATTGCTAATGAATACAATGAGAGAGCAACTTTTGTTTTTTTTTTTAACTTAAAACTAAGACATAGACATAGCAATCATTAGCAAAGTATTTGGAAATCTCACTCTCGAGTTGTCACAATATGATTTTGCTATATAACTTCAAATTTGAAGGCTAAACGTAAGGATCATTCAATTCTGATGACACTCTTGATTGACAAACGTTCACTAGAATTTTTGCTTCCACTGTAATAAGATCTTCCAACAAACATTCACATTGTCCATTATTTTGATAGATACCAAAGCGACTACATGTTAGGGGAAATTAGCATGGGTCATGAAACATTTTAGACGTGTTACATCCTGATGTTCATGTTTAGTCTATGAAGAGCAAGGTTTCAATCTGTTTATAACCTTACAAACTTTGCAAAGATCAATATGGTTGTGATTTGCCTGTTACGTTGAGACAGAAGATCAATCTATTATAATTGATATTGAATGGATGCACTATGGATCCTCCGTTCTGCAGTTGGAGAGCGTTTTTTGTTCATCAGCATGAAGGAACTTGCAATGCTACATGTGAAGAGTGTGCTAAAACTAAACTGATTAAGATGCACGAACCCAAGACAAAAGCATAAATCACATATTCTGCAAGGCAAAATAACGTAACTTAAAAGCTTCAAAATTCTAAAATTTTCGGTACCAGCAGCAGGCAAAGAAGGGAAGAAAAACTCGGATCTGCTCCTTGCGACATGGTAATATAGAGCACAAAGAGAAAGAACGAAAATAACAGGGCAAATTAGGTCACAAGGCAATATAGGTCACGGAAGCAAGAACGAAAATGAATTGCAAGATTAAAACCGAGGAGAACATATAGAAAATGAAAGTGAACAGCTAGTATTTGGGCATAAAGGGGTTTAAATTGTTTACCCGCATCTTTTCTTATACTCACATGTACTAAAGCATCTGCTTGAATTCTCTGGAGCCTTACTATTGAACATATTGCCTGTAATATCTGCAAAATACAATAGAGAAAAGAGATCAATACTCTATGAAGATGCATTAAATAGCAGCAGACTGCCACTTAAGCACAATATCTTTTTTGACAGAGCAAACATGATTAGAAGATAAAGAAATCACCATGATTGTTATAGATGGCGCCATCCAAAACCTTATGTTTTTCTTATTTTGAATGCTGCAAGGGGGGCCGGATCCACTGGAGCATAAACAACCCCGGGAGTTACAGAAGAGTGGGCATCCATTCGCCGTAGCTGCAATATGAAATTATTAAGCTAGATAATAACAAAACTTACACCACAGGCAAGAAAGTCAAAATATCTTCTAAAAATTTACCTTTGAATCCAGAGATCAAACATCTCCAGAGCTTTTCTCTCAGATTTTTTTTTTTTTTGCTGGAGCAAACTCCTTTTTGTCCATATCTAGCTTACGACCAAGCTATGCCCATAGGCTAGTCTTCCTTATTCGGCCCCCCTCCTGACATGGCATTGTATCTGACCGTTGAATGCTTCAATTGGAGGGCCAGATTTGATGCCACGTCAGATGGGGGGCTGAATAAGGAAGGTGTCCCCGCCCATATATACTCCTCGTTATGCATTCGTTTTGATAGAATCAAAGTTTGTGAATCTAAAATGACAATGGAATTTGAAACTACAGCTCCATATCCAGGCGATAGAGTGCAGGCAAAATATAGAAGCAAGATGAAGAAGAAAATGAACGCCAATATAGAAAATGGAATGACCCAACTGCAATCCTGGAGCCAGGGTTTGAATCTGCCATGGCCACTTCTGGTTGCCCGCCAACAACAGGACTCAATTTCTTTGGGGCCCTAAACATAACCTTTTTTTTTCCTGACGTCAATGCCACACCAACAATAATGGCAATTTAATAGTAGCTTTAATACAGTGGACATCTCATCACTATTCACGTCTCATCACTAATTAAAACACTGCCACCTCATTGTGTGCAATAAATTACCCCCTAATAGACGGTTGGAATCGAACTTTTTAGTTTGATCCAACGGCTTTGAAATGGGGTGCATGACCCATGCATGCCCATGGATGACCCCCATAAAAATCCAGTGGCTGTAGCTTCGCCACCTAATTGCCACCACAAATAAACGGTTCAGATCATTCCAATGGGTGTTTCCAAACAATCTATATCGACGGACACATAAACTTTCCATAGATATATTCATGATATTCGTATACTATAGCTCGTCCATGAATGTAGAGGCACATGCTCTAATCGATGAACAATAGAAGCTTTTAATTCCCATATTTGATTTCCTTTAAACGGATATTGCAATCTTACATGGAGAAAGTAACTCCAACATTTCGCTGTTGCAAGGTATGATAACTTGCAACACTGTTGGCAACACCTCTATTTTTTTACTTAAAGTGCCTTGTCATTCTTTGACTTAAAGTGCCCTGTCATTAGCTGGTCTAATAGGTGCTCCAGAATTGCAAAGAGAGAGATCATGGCCAGATCTTGACATACTACCATTTGGGTGGCTCAAAGACCGTGGTACTAAGTTGTAATCATTTCAAAGTCATGATGTACCACGATACATTGCATTTTAAATACCGGTCAGTTATCATGATCTACATGCACAATTCGTAATCTCGAATTTAAAGAAAAGACCACGTAGAAGGTTATCTGTCACTAAGTTTGACCTCCATGATTGTTATACCCTGCATAATTACTGCAGTGCATACTTGGTGCATACTTGGAGCATTTATGTTACTAGAAATTTGCAAGTTCGCCTAAGTTACAATACTCATTCCTTTCTGGTAACATATGTAGATATTCAAATACTATAGGAGATGTCTTATAACTTAGTTATAGTTGAGAGCAAATGTTTGCATGTATGGGCAGTTGAGACAACCTTTAACATAAGGTATCGCCTCCTTAAGTTTTGTAGATCATCTTATATCACTCTTCTTCTAATAGTCTAAAAACAGACACCCCAGGTGCAAAAACTCAACTCTTCTTGCATAAGGAGATATATGGCCTTGAATCATTCCTCGTAGCGCTACCAATGAGTCGAACCTGAGCACATTGTGGTGTTTGCATCTATTCAAGTGGTGGTGTTCTTTTGCTTTACAAATGATAACTTGCATACAATTTCAATCACAATGAGGAATGACGAATCTAAACAAATATATCTTCCATCCTCCATGATTTGCATGATAGCACATGCTTCCAACCAAATATATCTTCCATCCTCCATGATCTGCATGCTAGCACATGCTTCCAACATACTGGAGATGTGATTGCCTTCCTGTTGTATTACATGAAATGTGTTGCCAACCAAGCTAAAAAAAAAAACACAGCTAGGAGTCACATGAAAGGGACTTTTACAGAATATGGAGAAGCTTCAATTAGTACTGATTCATCATTGAATGCTTCTGCCTTAACTGAATGTTTCTGCATGTGATCTATGTCAGGTTATATTGCTTGCCTTGCAAGGTAAGTAGCTACGTAGAGAGCTAACTGGTGTTACAACTAACTGGTGTTACAACTGTCAATTGTTGTATATCAGTGGTAGTCTGTAATAAATGCTAATGAACTGACTGATGCCAGGTTGGCAAATGCACATATCACGATGGCATGCAAATCTAGGCAGCTATGTTGGTTCGAGCTGTGTCGATTTAGATTGCTTGGCTTAGAAGGCAAGTATGTAAGAATCACATTGACTTATCATCAGTATATAAATAAGTTGTGGAATTCTAACCAGTTGCGCGCTCTGGAATCAATCGTTGTGTGGATTTGGTGCGACTGGATTTCTTGGCCGACCAATACAGGTACGTTACTAAACTTTCTGTTCACGTTCGTGTTTTTTGTTTTCTTTTTGTATCCGTGTCACTTTTCTACTTTTTTATTTTCATGTTTCTCTTACATTATTGATACTTAATGTTACATGGGCTCCTATTTTAGTTTTACATTAGTTGAAACCTTCATTTATTCTTCCTTTTTTTTTGAAGAACTTTTCTCAATGTATTAAAAGAATGACAATGATACAAGGTGAGTGAGGAGCAAGAAGAGCTGCCTCGAAGAGGCCGCGATACCCCACCACTCCATCAGCCTCTCAACTACAACTGGACAAAGCATCCATCATTATCCACTATTCCCAGGAAGTCCCACCAGATGGCGAACTTCCGTTCCACCAAACCCGAAAACACCTGAAAGCTCTGAAACAACTTGTACCTCAGCCGGGGGATCAAAGAGGCCGAAGGCTGTTGGACTTCCTGAAAAATCCACAGCCGCCTTCGTTTCCAGATCAGCCAAACTAACCAAGCCACACATAAGTGTAAGGCTTGCTTTCGCGGAAGAGGCCAAGCACCTGGATACAGATGCAGAAGCAACTGCTGGCTGGTTAACCGAACCTGGAGCCGAGCCTGAACCCAGTCCCAAGCCGCCTGTAGATGAGGACAAAGGACCAAACAATGCTCCACCGTCTCGGGATGAAGGCCACAACAAGGGCACAGAGGACTCACCCCTGGCCTGAACCTGCTCACCAGGACATTCACCCGAATAGAACGGTGCGCCACCTGCCAGAGAAGCACCCTAACCTTCGGGGGAGGAAGGGTACTCCACGTCCACACCCATACCGAGCGCCAGCGGGAGCCCGGAAGATGCAGAGACCACTTATCAGACGGAGGCAAAGTGTCATGGATGACTAACGTGTGATAGGCAGACTGCACGAAGCACGCCACATCAACATCGGGGTGGACCTTCCAAGCCCGCACCATCATGTCCCCCTGAAACAGTACAGGTATGTGCAGCGGAATACAACGGGCCACCTGCTCCCAAGTAATCCAGTCAGTGGCTTTCAGACCAAACCGTGCTCGGAAGAACTCCCACGATGCAACCTGGCCATCCCAATACCAGTCCTTCAGAGTGAGCACCCCCGCCTGCTTCCAGCGGGCCTGTGTCCCGGCGTGCATAGTGGCGAACAGAGGCAGCTGCTCCGGGGGCAGAGGGACCCACAAGAAAGGTGAAGAGTGATGATACATCACGGCGGGATCCAACTGGAACAGTACCCGCACGTGCTCCCAGGCCTGCAACACCCCGGTGAGGAAGGGGGATGCATGCAGAAAAGGCTTATACACCTACAACAATGCCCACGACAACTCCACAGGCACAATAGGCTTTCCAAATGCCACATAGTGGCGAAGGGACTGTAACAGCAATGCCGCCCCAGGCGAGGACGTGCCCTCCTGCAAAATACTCTAGACAAACTTGGAGACCAAGACCTTACTGTGTAATGCCAAATCCAAGATGGCCAAATCTCCATCCTCCCGGGGACGGAGACATTTCCACCATGCCACCTTAACCACTGCCCCCTCATCATCCCCACCCCACACAAAGTTCCAGACCATCCTGTCCAACTCCTGTATCTTCCCCTCAGTGGCTAACATAGCAGATGCCGTGTACACATGCGTGCTACAGAGCACCGACTTGGCCACCGTGCTTCTGCCTGCCATGGACAGCTTATTGCCCTTCTACCAATTGAGATGCTTCTGCAACCCCTGCAAGATCTCATCCTACACCCACCCAATGCAAATGTCCCCACCAAAGGGAATACCCAGCAACTTCATGCACGCAGTGTCTGGGAGCACCTTCCATGGAAAAAGTGCTAGGAAAGGGAGAGGCGGAGACAACAAAGCCCACAAAGCAGAACACTTACTCCAATTCAAGAGAATGCCGAGGCCAGAGAAAAGGTGTCGAGCAGCCCCTTCACATTCCGCAGATTTCCTTCCTCTGCTACCAGAAATAGGAAAGTGTCATCAGCAAACTGATTAATGATCTGCTGGCTACCATCCTGCATCTGGAGGCCATCTACAACGCCGTCTTCGACAGCAGCCAGAAGCAACTGGGGCAAGGCTTCTGCTACTATCGTAAACAGAAACGGTGCTAGGGGGCACCCCTGACGCACCCCTCTGCCCAAAGAGAAGAAGGCTGAGGGCTCCCCCTGACACACCACTGCAGCACGAGCCGACTTATGCAATTTCATCACAAGTTCTGCCACAACCCAATGCCAACATCATGGCAGACAGGAACTCCAAACGCACATTGTCGTATGCTTTGGCAAAATCCAGCTTCAAGTAGGCAATATGTTTCCCTATTCTCCTAGCCCAATACAAGCCTTCATAGGCCGCCGCCACATTGTTCAGGATATTCCTGCCTGGAACGAACCCAGACTGCACCCTGCTAATGGAGGAGGCCAACACTGGCTTCAACTTCTCTGCCAACGCCTTCGCAATAATCTTATATACAGAAGACAACAAGGAGATAGGCCTCCAATCATTAATGGTAGAAGGCTGCTTCACTTTAGGGATGAGAGAAATACATGCGGTATTCAAGATCCGGTCAAGTTGCGAGGACTGTAGCAGCTCGAGATAGACTTGGTACACCGCCTCACCCGCCCATTCCCAATAGGTTTGGAAAAACTCCACTGGAATGCCATCCAGCCCCAGACACTTATCCTTCGCAAGATCCTCTCTCGAGAGTGGCCGTTCCAGGCTCTCCCACTGATGAGGTGCAATGGAAGGCTTGACTGCTGCCAGAACTAGCTCATGCATCTCCTGCTCATAAGGGAGTGTTCGTCGCGCAAAGAATCCGGAGAAATGGGCGTGCACATACTGCCGCAGCTCGGCCGGATCCTCCAACGTCCGTCCATCATGCAGGGCGAGAGAGACCATAGAAGCCGTATAACGTTTTTGCCTTGCTGCACGAAAAAACACAGACGAGCTCGTATCACCTTCCTTCAACCAAGTAAGTCCTGCTTTCACACGCGCCTCCCGAACCTTATCCTACTCCAGAGCACTGATACGCTGCAACACAGCATTCTCCCTAACACCATCCGAGGGATGTACCCAAATTTTTGCCAACTCTTGATAGAGGGCATTCAGCTCCTGCCACTCCAACTGCACACGCCGCCTCCCAAATTCCTTCGCAAAGTGCTTCACCCTGGCCAGCGCTACCACCATACCCACCATACCACCCTGAGAAGCGAAAGCGTCCAACCACACCTCCTGGCACCGTGCCGAGAACTCTGCATCCTTCAAGAGCCGGGTGTTCAACCGAAACACTGTCCTAGAGGGCCGAGGAGTACTACCCCCTCCCCCCGCCACCAACTGAAGGAAGTGGTCAGAGACCGAAGAGGCCAAAATATTTCACCTGTGCAAAGAAGGCACACTATCCAAGGCAAGAGGAGAACCATAACATCGGTCATGCCTAGCATATGCACGGCCTGCTCCAATCTGTCGATTACAATAGGTGAAAGACAAGTCACCTGGAACCTCCACCATAGCCCCATCCTGCAGCAGACATGACCACTGATCCTTCTCAAAGCCTTGAACCACCTGCGTGCCCGGGCCAGTGCAATCTGCCACTCCCTCCACCATATTGAAATCCCCTACTAGCAGCCACGCAACCTGCAAACCCCCAAGGCTGCGCATCCTGTGCCTGATAGCGGCCCACAACGCCCCTCGCCGAGACGGCTGATTTGGAGCATAAACATTAACAATCTTCCACTCTTGGCCACCCTCCAGCCACTTGATGACCGTCCAACGACCAAACTTATCCGCGGCAGAGTACGTGAGTTGTACATCCATCTTCCAAGCAATCATGGGGGCCCCCGCTAGTCCTCCCTGAAGAAGAAGCAACAGCTGCAAACTGGCGCCCCACCATATCCAATAGTCTAGACATATCCCCCGTATGACACTTATATGCTCCTGTAGGCAGATGATGTCCGGCCGCAACTGCCGAAGTGCCAATGAGACCCGGGCCCTCTTACCACTAGAGGACCGCACCCCCCGCACATTCCAGCTCAAGATGGCCCTATTCATTCTCGAGGAGAAGAAGCAACTTCCACATGCCTACCCGCCTGGCCACCCAACTCTTCAAGACCAACATCAAGAGCTAAAGGATTGATGAAGGAGGTATGCTCCATCTCCGCTGCCCAAGACAGACGTAGGGAGGCTGGACACCCCACCGACCCTCCGGCCTCCCCAGCATATGATAGTGCCTTGCCTCTCACAGAAGGGCCACCATGGCCCAACGAGCTCCCGCGGCCCCCACCTGCACCCCTGGCTTCCCTCCCAGCTACCTCCACTTCCAGACATCTGTCCGCAAGCCCACCAGTATCTATCTCCACTTTCGGACGGCCGTCAGCAAGCCCGCCTTTACCTGCCTCCACTTCCAGACACATGTCTGCAAGCCTACCACCACCACCTGCTTCCTCTTCCGGACACCTGTCTGTAAGTCCACCACAACCACCTACTCCCACTTCCAGACACCTGTCTACAAGTCCTTCATGCCAACCCGCACTAAAAGCACCACGACCAGTACCCCAACCACCCCGGCCCACAACAGAGCACCCACGGCCCTAGATAACACTTCCCCGTCCTATGGCAGAACCTCCACGACCCCCAACAAAACCGCCACGGCCCCCCCTTGGGCCACCACTACCTGCCTCTACTTCCAGACGCCCGTCTGTAAGCCCACCACCTCCTGCCTCAACTTCCTGACACACGTCCACAAGCACCTCTGCATCTTGCTCTATAGGCCCCTCACGGGCTATTGGAACCTCATCCGCCAATGATACAGGATCACCCGGCAATTGAACAGAGGGGAACATACGCTGGATCTCCGCACCATTCAGAAGCTTCAACCGAAACAAGAAATGCCACGGGCCACTACGCACCGGGAGGGAGGTGGGCAGAGGCTGCAAAGCAGGTAAAGCCACACAGATCTTGGGAACCTGCACGATAGAGTGTGCCAGATGGACACCCAAACCACTAGCCATAGACACTAGGAACTCGGGCATCATCATATCCGGAGGTAGATCCTCAATATGAAACCAACAGGGGTTCTTTGACCGCGGTTATGAAACTGTCATTTATTCTTGATGTTGCATGTGTTCCTATTTTAGTTTTACGTTAGTTGAGATCGTCATTTATACTTGCTATTGCAAGTGTTCCTATTTTAGTTTTAGTTAGGTGAGTTATTGAGATTAACCATTTTGGATAAATATAATAACCATTGTTTATATTTGATGAAGTTAGAAGTGCCAGCCTTTGAAAAACAAATGACCTTATTCCAAGGAACCCTTAGTGATGAACCCTTAGAACTGATGTTACAAACATCAATTGTAGTCGAATAAAAGTCGCCGATTTGAAGTTAGGAATGCAGCCCCTTTGAAAAATGGTAATCATATGCCAAGGAATCCTTGATGATGGAACCTTAGAATTGATGTTGCCTTCTCTAATGATGAGCCCCTAGAATTGACGTTAGGAATGTCCATGTTGTCCGAAGATGTTTGATACACATGCTATGTGTCTAGGTGAATTATTTTAAACTGCATTCGACTATATTACATGTTGTGAATGGATCGTTCAATGGAGTTCGAGCAGATCCCATCAAGGTTCATACTGAGACAGAATTTTCACAGTAAAGCCATATTGGATTTATTTCGGTCTGTGCATGGCCTTGCGTCCATAAACAATTCCTGCAAATCTGCTGTAGATTATTGAGCAAAGAACTTAACTTCACAACAAGTTATAACAGCCTTTACAAAGCTATCACATGAAAAATGCATCAGATCCTCTACTGTCACTGTCAATGTTCAGCAAAAGCCCCCCGTTGAGCTTTTATGGCATTATAAAAGCCCTCCAGTGCACATTCCAAGATTTTCTTATCATTCACGATGAAATATGCAGCAATGCTAGCTGCAAATAAAAGTAGGTCATTATTATATGCACAGAGAGTAAGGCAGTAGCCCAAAACAAAAACCATACAAGGTGAAGACAGACATGAAGTGGATCAAATACAACATGATGAAGAAATAAAAAAAGTGTAGCATTCTTAACTAAAACTGAAAGCATTGCATACAAGTCAAGCTACCAGCTCAAAGTGTGAAAGTTTCATATTCCTCCCTAAAGCATATCTCAGCACTACGAAAAATGAAGCCCTTAGAAACCATCTCCATGTTTTCATGTTTGCTCAAGAAGAATATGATAGAGTATAGCCTTACCTTCACATATAAGGAGTACTTCTACGGTGTAATTAAGATTGCGTTTCATCCATGGGATCCTTCGTCCGCCAATCAACTGATTCTAACAGAAATTTACATGCAAGCATTGCATACAAATCACTTGCTGAAATCTGGTTTAGCTTTGTTTCTTAGCAATGTGCAGCAAAACCAGAGGATAAGAGGATCCTCGATACATAACCATATTTGACAAAGAATTTTTATGTTTCTCACAGTTTGGATATAGCTGCGAAGTATTTTGTCTGGTGACCTTGTGCAAACAGCTTGCATTAACCATATCTGACAAAGAATTTTTATGTTTCTCACAGTTTGGATATAGCTGCGAAGTATTTTGTCTGGCGACCTTGTGCAAACAGCTTGCCATCACTCTTCTTTATGTCGAATGATGACATAGCCAAACTTTTGCCAATTATCTAGACCTTTGAATCTAGAATTAATTCATCCTGCACATAAACCAAGAGAGGTTGAGACAAGAGTCTGTCTAACCAAGAGAGGTTGAGACAAGAGTCTGTCTAGGAATATCATTGGTATTTGCATTCAAGCAGGAATAAGGAAAAACAGCCATATTTAATTTAATGTATTATCATGCCATTATAGACCCCCAGGCCCATATGGCGAAAAAAGTTACATCATCAAATTTTAAATTTTAAGGTGCTAATTAAAGACACCACTCTCATCAAAAGTATTCATGGTCACAAATAACTCTAATATTTCACTCCTCTCTTTCCAAACAGCTT
>JAANSK020215533.1:0-24307 GCA_011763485.2 Isoetes engelmannii
GGGACTTCGGTCCCTTCTTGTTCTTGTTTTTGTTCTTGTGGTCGCATGTCCTTGGGATGCTGCCTTTGTGGTGCGACCTTAAAATATTCTTCCTTCCTTCCTTCCTTCCTAATTTGTGCTTTAGATTTTGTTTCTTGTATTTGTTATTTTGAAGTAGAAACCCTTATCTAGTTCCATCTTAGCCCGTGCTTTAGATTTGCTTTAGATTTTTTCTTTATCATAGTGGATCTTATGAAAATCTAAGGGTTAATGGTATCTTACATATCCAACTAGGATTCTCTTTCAATTTTTCCAGTCCTTGATCCAATTCTACTTCATGACCTTGTGTGAACGTGTCACCTTTTATATAAGCTTCTGCTCCAGACTCTCCAATACTTGCTCTAGAAACAAATCAGTTGCTACTTCAGATCTTGCTCCAGTTCTTATTCTAGTTCAGTTCGATATCTATTCCAGATCTTGTTCCAACATTGGACTCTGATCAAGTTGTTTCTCTAGCCTCAACTCCAATCTTCCATGGCACTTTTCGACTACGACCTTGCCTATGCTCATGTTCTAGATATTGCTCCAACTCTAGATTATATTTTAGCTCCAAATCCCGATAATGATCTTAATCCAAGTTCCAACTCTAATTCTGATTGTATTATTTAAGCTAGAGATTATGTTTCTAATCTTGTTACTCTTTTTATTCAAGTTGCGAACTTCAGTCTCGATTGTAGATCATTATGTTCCTATCCTCGATTACGATCCAATTTGTGATCTATGAATGGAAATTTTTTCTTTTCTTTTTTCATGAGTCCAACATAACTCAGATAAATGTTGGCTCTAACTCTAGACCTTGGTGTTAACTTGTTACTTAAAGTGATGTTCCTAAATGCTTTTTGGCAATCGAAGATGAAGATGCGCCACACTTATACTTTGGTGTTTGATAAGGTTGGCCATAAAATAGCAGATTATTAAGTTTGAGAAAATTAAGTAATTAGTCGACCATTATATCTGGCTATAGGAAAAGTCATCATTGTTTAGGGGGAATAATGTGATGACCATACATGTAAAATAAAGTGATGCCCCTTACATAACAATGCATCAATCATATAAGCACATTCATTAGCAACGTACTATCGCTAAAAAGGGGCCCTCCATCTAACTCGAACCATTTGTGGTGGTAAGTATTAGATGGAAAAATACACAAACTACATATAAACATGCCACTTCGAAGGGTGATTTAATCATTATCGATTAACAACAACAATATACATAATACATCAGATGAGGAGATTCCTCTCCTGGCTCAGACTCCAATGGGGTTGACTGATGATCAAATCCTCAAGATAACAACAGACAATGGTGTTGGCTAACATAGAACATTGGCCATGGTTGTGCACATTTTGCAATTTGCTAGAACATGTCGAGCTGTGACCTGCCGAAGACATGATCTGTACGATCACTTTGGGGTTTCATGTCTTCCGTTCCAATGACGTGTGACGACCATACGTATATTCATACTATATGGGCGTTATACTCGTATGTATAAAAGATGGTCATCACACGGATGCAAAAAAAGTAGTTACATGAGGTGGGTAGTCTGCATGGCTTTTGGATCGAGTTGTATGCTTCTCGTTTCTATTAGATTTCTTGTATGTCTATTTGTGCAAATACTTTCTCTACATCAACTCCCATCAACTATATGATCACCATCCTCTTGGGCAACTATTTTCAGAAGAAAATGCTAGTTAAAATATGTCTTTGAAACAAAACCAAAATTGTGTCAAAAAAGCTTCCAAAACACTAACCAAATTCAGATGGAAATGAGTCGTTTCAGGTCCCTAAACTTCATTAATGCATATCATGCCTCACATTGTCGAAGAGCTCTTTAAGATGCATTTCCAATAAACCAAATATCATCTCACCCTGGCAGCCCCTCTTTTTTAAGGTATGAGATACTTATTTCATCAATTAAGCAAAAACATATATATAATGTTGTTGAGAAGCCTTCAGAAGACAGGCTTAACAAACAAAAAGCAGGTAAAAACTGAGATAGTTTAATGGTTATCCTTTCCCAAAAGTCTAGTAGCTAATCCGTAAATAGGATTAAGATAAGGGAATAACAAGTCTTCTGTAGCAGAGTCTTTATTAGGTCAAAATATTGAACTGAAACCAGAGTCTTCGACACCACCAAAAGGCTCTCGAACAGAGAGGAGTAAAGATCTACAATACAAGACATAACATCATGTTGACAAATTGATCTAAGTTTTGACACATCCATATCCCAAACAGAATCCAACCTAAATCTGCTAAAATTGCTAACAAACCTGCCTAAGGCAATGCTATCAATATTTATAGGGGAGATGGTATGGATCTTGGGATCATCAAAAGCAATGTTAGTAGAAAAGAAGTGGTTATCTCGAGTATAAAGCTATTGGAAATTCCCATGGCATAGGAGTTCGCCATCTACAATTGATCTCTTATCAACCTATAGAAATCCTGCTCAACCATGAGTAACAATAGAGTCCATAGCCACCAGCTAACATTCTGTGCGTACAAAACATTTCTCGGTATCTAATGAACTCTATCTGTGAACTGATGATGGTGGTTATAGATGAACCAGTACATGTAAGTCATTTGCATAACTTTCCTCGTGTAAATTCCAGCCATTCTTTCTCTTGCCTTGCAAGTTATTAGTATCTTTAATCCTTTGTCTCACTAACCATGCGCATGTGCGCCATTTAGCAAGATCTTATCCATTGGAGTGGCACGATCTGGACTGTTGGCTGCACATATATATAGAGAAGCCTCATTCTTGTCGAACCATTCTGGTTCAACGCCAGTCTAGCCTTCTAAACATCTATCTTGTGTTCCTGCTTGGCTTCGAACTATTGTATTCTTAATCCTTCCTTGTATATTAGATTCTTTGCATATTCCTTGCATATTTCTTGCATATTTTCCACACATTTTCCCTTGTTTTATTCATGACAGTCTGAATCGGAATCCTTACCAGTTCTTTCTACTCTGATTCTAAGCAGTCTGTTGTCCATATTTGTTGTTTTTGTCCCTATGAAGAGATTCCATCCTTGTTACAGCAAGTCCAGCAGCTTGTGCAAGTATGTCAACAGTTGCAGTTAGATAATAAGGAGCTCAGGGAATGGGTAGCTTCCTATGAATTTGCTTCTAGCTCTGGATTGGGGTCATCATAACCTAAATTAGCTTGCTCGAAAAGTTTGATGACACTCGGTCAAAGCTTTATGGTTTCTTGAATCAAATCCGGTTTGTGATTCAGCTCCATCCTCATAGGTATACCACGGCTTACGAACAAGTTGGATTGATTGGTTCTCTCCTCATAGGACCACCTCTAAGTTGGTTCGCCCATTTTCTAAAGAGAGGATACCTAAAGTTACAGGATTCTATTACCTTGAGTGCTGAGCGCAAGGCGTGTTTTGGGGATACAGATCCTCAATGAGCAACAGTTACAAAAATCAACACTTTCAGACAAGGCTGTCCTCCAGCATCGATTTATGCGTCTAAATTCCGTCTGGGATTATGCTGATCTCCGTGATTGTTTTCAGAGAGGACTTCGCAGGGATGTGAAGTACATGTTGTTGACCATGGAGGATCTCAAAACCTTCGATGAGGTTATAAAATATGTGGTTCGTTGTGATAACCGTCTCTTTGAGCGTGGGCAAGAAAGACAAAATCAGTTTGTTTCTCCGACTCTGCAAACACCGTGGTTACAATAGTTTCTATGTTGCCCATGCCCTCTAGATTGGGTGGCCCTGTACCCGTGCAAATTGATCGTATGGTTCGGGGGGACCCTTGTCTGCAACAAAAAAGCAGCACCAAAGAGAAGCCAATTTAGGACAAGAGAGCTTAGTGGCTAGCCAGATGGAATGTGCAGGAGCACAGGTGCATATAGGTGGAACAGAAGCATATCGTGATAGCTTGTGGTATTACCTTGACACTTGTTTTCCCAGTGAGCTTTGGGACCCCAGGGCCTTGGAATAGGTCAGAAATGCATCACATAAATCCCACACTGGAGCGAGGCCCACAACATTACCTGCGTGCCATCTGCCCATGAAAAAGCGCATGCTCATTGCTTTCATTTGCACAGGGGCCCACCATCTCCGAATTGAGACATGCAGATGGAATGGGGAGCACACTAGAACAAGCTTTGTCAGTGCTGCCAGGTTGGAGCCATTGAAGATGAATTTTACACTTTTTAGAGATGTCTGGCATATAATCAGATCCGAACACATTATGTTCTGTTGGTCAGGCCCGACCAGCCGCTATACATGGTTCTAAACACAGCTTCAGTGCGGTCACTAGGATCATACCTACAAGAGGTTATGGATATGAGAGTTTAGATATGCACGTGGACAAGCACTTAATGTGTGTATATATATACTTCATCATGTATATTTGTACAACTTGTCAGCACCCTTATTACTGCCACGATTTTTCCCTCGAAAACCCTTCGGGGCTGGGGTTTTTTAACTCGGCAAGTAATACGTTTGCTACACTCTCATCTGTACAAAACAACAAAAGGATGATATACCCAATTGTTCAACCCCTATGAACATGGAATCAATATTAGTGAACATTCAAACTGAAAATTTCTTGAAAGCTATCATTTGGTGTCTGGTTTCTCTGTTCATAACTGGCATCTGCTCTATCGCAAGTGATTGTCGAGGGCACATATGCATTAAGTTCAAATTTACGTTCCTTTCTAGACATCTATGTGGCAGTTCATTAAAGAACATTAGATGACTTCTATTTTATACATGTTTTCTGTATGAGCATACTTCAACAGGTTGTGTTGTTAGCATATGGAGCTGAAAGTGATAGAAAGCTTAATATCTTCGGAGAGGTTTGGCTTTTCTTAAAGTTATTCATATTCTACGATGCTATATGTTGCTTCAAGTTATGTCATTTCAACAAGTTTTTCCTAGAACTTAATTCGCAAATATCATGCTTGATTTGTTAGAAACAAACAGCTGAAAATCTTTATATTGGTTGGAAATATGATGTGGAAAGGATTTTATTCAAAGGAAGAGATAGACTTCACAATTTCTGTATGGCTTTTAAATTGAACAGAAATAATGAAGTTAAAAGTATATCAAGGATTGCTTATGCATCTACCATCAAGGTCTGAATGGAGTACATCCTGCAAGCGAATTTGTTTGGTGGTACAATGGATACCCAAATTGTGCAAATCTAGATGCTGATCTGAAGCAGACTGATACTGCAATGACCTTGGGTTAGGTACTAGCATTCTCATGGATGCGCAGTTTAAATCTCTTCCCAAAGAAAAAGTGATGAATCTTCAGTTTTTTCTGATTTTATTGTCAGGCATTGTTGTCCTAGATACAGCCATGTCCACAAGTGGCCAGTATAGATATTTTTGAGCATGTCTTATGTTCTCTACAAGAAAGCAATATAAAGTAGGATAGGGCCAGTACAGATATTGTTGAACATGCCTTATATTCTCTACAAGAAAGCAATATCAGGTAGGTTTTGTAGTTTAATTTGTAATGTGCAGCAGACCCATTAATTTCGTAAGATCCTTTTTCTTTATTTCAGCGATAAGGCTTCGCAGATGTCCAGTTTCAAAAACGTGCAGCATGCCCATTAATTTGACACGATCCTTTTTCTTCATTTATTTGGCTATTGTTCTGTCTTCCCTTGGCATCGCCATCATCCAAGTATTTTTTTATGCACACAGAAATTTCATAACATATTTTTTCTACTGTCTAGCTTTCTTGAGACATTTGTATGCAGAGTAACCATATTGGAGAATTGTGTAAGCCAGATTCTGGAATATCACATAAGATTTAGACCTCTATGTTATCATTTCACATCTAAAAGGTGCTTCTTTGGAGAATTCCTCCATTGTTAACCGTATTGGAATCTTACTCTTCCTTTGTCTTTTCTTCCCCTTACCATTTTCCTTAGTCTTTCTTCTTTCTCCCCTTTCATTCCTCATCTGTTCCTTCATGATCCTCTCTTTCTCTTTGAAAACCTTTCTTTCCTCCATCAATCTCCTTCTTTCTTCAACCTTTTCTTTCTTCAGCCTCTTCCACCTATTTCTTATGCTCTCCTCTAGC
The DNA here is from genome assembly GCA_011763485.2 of Isoetes engelmannii. Lineage (NCBI taxonomy): Eukaryota > Viridiplantae > Streptophyta > Lycopodiopsida > Isoetales > Isoetaceae > Isoetes > Isoetes engelmannii. The sequence goes on from JAANSK020215533.1 coordinate 6,096, forward strand.
CTGCATCACCTCATCAGCTGTGACCAAGAGTTTATGAGCAAAACTCTTCGGCACTCTACTTTCCCTTGACTTTGATTGAACTCGCACCTCTTCGACAACATCTGGTCCACCTGAAGCTACTGTTTCAACCACCTCATGTGTTGCAGGTTGTACAAGAGCATCAAGACCATTGTTAGCAAGTTCTTCATTTATCCCTCTCGCTGGAGCCTCCACAATTAACTCATTGTCACTGTCATCAGACTCTCCACTATCTCCAATATTTTCTGGAACATTCTGAACCCGAGAACTTGATCTTTCTTGCTCCATTTTATCTGCTTGAGGATCAGGAAGGACATCATTTGAATTAAAAGGCCAAATTCCTGTTTTTTCAAAGCCTGCAGAAATGTTCCTAGGGGTAAGTCCTTGTTCAATGGCCTTGCTGACCATGGCAGCCATATCCTCTTTGGTTGGTTCTACATGACGTTTAGAATGCATCAATTCAGCTCTTAATCTCCTAAATGCTACTTTAAAAGGAGAGAAACAAGCAACATCTAGAGGCTGGAGTTTATGGGAAGTATGAGGTGGAAGCAACAAGATTTCCAGACCCATTTGCTTAGCCTTAAGACAAGATGAAAAATTGATATGGCTGCCATGGCCATCACATATCATTAAGTGTGGCCTTTCTGGACTAATCCCCCCAGGAACATTTTTGCGGAATAAATCCAGCCATGCCTCAAATAGGTCATCTGTCATCCAAGCATTTTTCTAGAAAGCCATAACTGCACCAGGTTCACATCCAGCCAAGAGGTCTAAGTCTCTCATTCTTTTCCCCTTGAACACATACAGATTTGGAAGCCTGGAGTTTATGGGAAGTATGAGGTGGAAGCAGCAAGATTTCCAGACCCATTTGCTTAGCCTTAATACAAGCTGAAAAATTGATATGGCTGCCATGGCCATCACATATCATTAAGTGTGGTCTTTCTGGACTAATCCCCCCAGGATCATTTTTGCGGAATAAATCCAGCCATGCCTCAAATAGGTCATCTGTCATCCAAGCATTTTTCTAGAAAGTCATAGCTGCACCGGGTATACATCCAGCCAAGAGGTCTAAGTCTCTCATTCTTTTCCCCTTGAACACATACAGATTTGGAAGGCTTCCATTAGAATTTACACAACACATAATGGATACCCATTCCTGGCTGGTAGGCATAGTTTCAGTAACATTTCTAGCACCTCTCCTGGCCACAACCCTCAATCCTGTTCTATTGCCAGCCTGGACACCAGTTTCATCACAGTTCCATATCCTAGATGCATCTAAGGACATAACATTCAAGGTTCCCTCTAAAGTAGAATAAAAATTTTGCAAAATTTCTAGTGGTCATTGCACGAATTCTAATTAATTCAACACATTGGCTGGACCTTAAAGTGATCTGTGGATGCCTCTTCTTGAACCCTCTCCACTATTTCAAACCTGACAGCCCATTGACAAAACAGGCAGACCTATGGATAGCCATTTCTCTAACCCTCTCCCTAAGCAAGTCTAATGTAACAGCTTTTCCCTCCCCAGATGCCTTAAGTGCCCATTCAGCAAGTTGTTCTTCTTCTTCTACAGTTCGAGCTCTAGGAATGGCACCAAACTTCTGCTGGCTAACACCGGGCTAATACCATAGAAGTGGTTTCTCAAAGTGATCTGGGGAATACCAAATCTGGTAGCTGCTTTTCTAGTGGAAAGAATTCCATCTTCAATTCCATCTATAGCTTCTTCCATTTGCTCCATAGACCAGGCACCTCTGGCAGCTGCACATGTTTAGTGGTCAAGGAATTGGAATTTTTTTCAGCAAGGACAGACCTATCAGTCCTTCTCTTCTTAGAAGGTATAGGAACACCTATAGGATTTGGAGGCACTTCTGGAATTAACCGTGGAGCAACCACCCTATTCCTTCTAAGAAGCGTAATTAACAACAGCACAAGAATGTGACACTCTAAAACCTGCAACACAAGAAGAAAGGAATTAGAAAAAATGCATCAGAAATTTATTTTACATTTTTAGATGTGTATAAACTCACAAGATAATAGCGTCAGCCTCCTACTCTAAATCTGCAACATCAACAAGAGTTCTAAATCTGCAACATAAACAACAATAAATTAATCTTGGGTAGAAATAATATAAAGATAATGAAAAGACACAACAACTTTCATTCTTACCTTATTCTTATGGATAAAAGAGTCATGAACAAGCTCTAGTGAAGAGATGAAAGCAAAATCAGAGAACAATCTATGGCACTTCAGATCAAAAGGCAAAAGCAAGTAGAAACTGTAGAAACTAGTGGGAATAAAAGAAAAGCAGATGTCATACAAGAGCTTCACATTAGACGTATAGGAAAAACTGTGAAAGAACCCTAGTCAGTAGCTTCTATTTATATTGAGGCAGATTCATCCATGAGGTTACCAGAAATGAAAATCTAGGGATTAGAAGCTGCCATGTCAATAATCCGAGCTTACAAATCCATCTGACCCTTGAAACTAAATCCATTCAAACAGAAATGAAAATCTAGGGATTAAAAGCTGTCAAGTCAATGATCCGAGCTCCTAAATCCATCTGACCCTTGAAACTAAATACATTCAAGTATGAATCTAGAAGAAGAACATATGCTTTATAAAAATCTATGGCCATAGGTTAGGAGGGAAAAACTTGCAACAAATGAAGGAGGGAAGAAGCTCTAACTGCAGATTTGCCGCACGCCATCATGGACAGCATGAGCGCCATCTATGGGCCTTCACAGAAAACATCTAGGTCATTTAGACACCACTGTTGTCCATCTCCCACTCCATCTATTGTCGGGAAGTTTTCCATGATGGCACAACAGATGTGTCAGAACGGCTACTACGCTGCTCATGTGGGACCTGCTTGCGTGGCAATTCAAGGCAAAAAATTTGCCAAACTACTTACTTTGGCGGAGGCATTGGTGGTAGCCTCTACAACCCAAGATGCAGATTAGATATTTGACAATCATATGGCACCGAATGATAAGCGATGACTATGGCATGGTTATGGAAGCTATAACTATTTTTCTTAGTAACAAAGCTATAGTTGTCGGGTCTGATGGTGCTTCGATGTTCCCAGTTCATAAAGGAAGACCAAATGGTGGATCATTCAGCATTTTTTGAAGGCGGGTCTTTAAGAAGGTTTGGCGTATTTTTCCCTTTGAAAATCCCATGCTCAATATCACGAATCCAAATCCGTCAGGTTCCAGCATTTGGATTCTGATTGAAACTCAATATGCTTCATGAAGGGGAAAAGAAATGAAATAGAAAACTTTTAGTCTTAGTTTCTAGTCCAACTCTATTTGATGCAAGCAAAAGGCTAGTCTCTAAGGCTGCTGAAGCAGGAAAAATGGGTTCGCTTCGCAAGTGACAAAGATCAAGGAATCAGCTGCAAAATTGCTCTGTGAGAGTCTAGTTTGGAGCCAAGACCGCCCTCCAAAACAAAGGATCTTGAAAAAGAATGGTGCAAACGCGAAGTATGGGCGTGGATTGAATGATGCTTGGAGGACTGAGGCGGTGACGCCGCCGTGTTTGTGCCCTGCCAAAACACAATCTTCTTTGAAGATGCAAAACCCGCACCTAAATCTGTGTGATTGATGTAGACCTACAACAATTCATCTTCCACATAGCAATCCATTACAGGAAAAGGAGGGCTTTCGTTCCTTGCATTTATTGGGGACTCTAGTGTCATGCTTCATCATCTTAACTATACTTCTCTACGAGAAAATGTTGTGGATCCCTACTATGACTATGACATTGAAGACAACTGGTTCTAATATGGTGGAACCATGAATATGTTAGAGGACTTTGATGACGATGACTTTGAGTATGAAAGTTGGCCATTTGGATTTAACAACAGTTATATGGATCTGGACGAAATGGATGATTATGAGAAATTTGATGGTGAGATTTATTAAAGTTACACAATCCAAATTCCATAATCTTATTCTGAGAGGCTATTAGAAGGTGATTGCAATGTTGAATGTTGCCCTTTTCAATGCACATAGGCTTGGATTTTCTTTCCGCAATTCTTGAACACATGCATAAATACGAAGAACGATACATGCTTTAGAACTTAACATGTATTATCCATTATTTCTTCAATGAATATTGTTGTATAATGTGCTTAGAACCAATTGTATGTGAGTAAGTGAACAAACAGTTTTATGTGTAAATAGTAAGTCTCTAAGAAAAAAAAAAATAATGCCATTCCAACAATGGTGCAATGATTGGTCGTATCTAGAAGCACTTGCGAGCCCCAAAGGGATTCGGTTTGGACTACTTGCAAGCCCAATTTGACTCCTCGCAAGCCTCTGTTTGACTCTTAGCAAGCCCCAAGGGGATTTGGTTTGGACAACTCTTATTTTTATGCATTTTGCCGAAATAATTATTATCTCTATTGTGAATTTTCATTTTGTGCAGATCTTTTTTCATACCAGAAAGACGGTTTCTAACAATATTAGCTGCCTTTTAAGCTAATTTATTGGAATCTCCATAATCCTTGACATCATTCCATCTTCACACAAGCATTGTATTATCAAACGTTGGAAGGTAATAGTCAGTTCAACCCTACAGGTCCAGAACCAAAAAAATGTTCACGGTGGCCTTGACCGCCGCGATAAATTTCTTTTGATATGATTATAATAGTAGGTACATTGTGGTGGTAGATTCGAGCAGTAAATGTTTGATAAATACTACTTTTTGTGCAAGTGAAATAGGGGGTGAGTCCCTTAGTGTGGTTTGTCATTTTTATAGGTAGTATTCACTCGCTTGGACATGATTCAAAGATTGCTAAGCCAAATTTAGCTAAGCTTGTGGGAAAACATTTGGTTTAAACTGAGTGGTTCCTAGAATCCTTAAGTGATGGTAGGAAATCTCCAAGGGCGCGTAAGTCAGGTCCTTGAAACTTGCAGGACTTGAACTCTCAAGAGTAAAAGGTTTCCCAAACCAGGTTGGATGGAGCAAGGGATAAGATATTGTTAAATCTATAATAGCTATAAAAACACATGTAAGGATAGTCATCTCTTATGGATGTATGGAGGGGTGGGTATGCTCTAGTTGGATTTTTCTGTTAAGTTCTAGATTTGTACTTTGGATTTCCTTGGAATTTGTTGAATGGGTCAGAACACAAAGAATCAGAGGAAAAGAGGGGCAACGCGTGTAAGTGAATCTTCAGTGGCCCGAACTATGGGCACCATGACCACGAGAAGATGGTTCTAATATGGTGGAACCATGAATATGGTGGACTTTGATGATGACGACTTTCAGTATGAAAGTTGGCCGTTTGGATTTAACAACAGTTATATGGATCTGGACGAAATGGATGATTATGAGGAATTTGATGGTGACATTTATTAAAGCTACACAATTCAAATTCTATAATCTTATTCTGAAAGGCTATTGGAAGGCGATTGCAATGTTGAATGTTGCCCTTTTCAATGCATATAGGCTTGGATTTCTTTCCCTAATTCTTGAACACATGCATAAATACGAAGAATGGTACATGCTTTAGAACTTAACATGTATTATCCATTATTTCTTCCATGAATATTGTTGTATAATGTGCTTAGAACAATTGTACATGAGTAAGTGAACAAACAATTCTATGTGGAAATAGTAAGTCTCTAAGAAAAATAATGCCATTCCAACAATGGTGCAATGACGGGCCATATCTAGAAGAACTTGCGAGCCCCAAAAGGATTCGGTTTGGAATACTCGCAAGCCCAGTTTGACTCCTCGCAAGCCCCAATTTGACTCCTAGCATGCCCCAAAAGGGATTTGGTTTGGACTACTCTTTCTTTATGCATTTTGCCAAAATAGTTATCTCCATTGTGAATTTTCATTTTGTGCAAATCTTTTCTCATGCCACAAAGAATGTTTCTAACAATATTAGCTGCCTTTTAAGCTAGTTTATAGGAATCTCCATAATCCTTGACATCATTCCAACTTCATACAAGCATTGCATTATCAAACGTTAGACGGCAAGAGTCAGTTCAACCCTACAGGTTTTGAACAAAAAAAAATGTTCACGGTGGCCTTGGCCGCCGCGATAACTTTCTTCTGATATGATTATAATAGTAGGTTCATTGTGGTGGTAGATTCGAGCAGTACATGTTTGATAAATACTACTTTTTGTGCAAGCCAAATAGAGGGTGAGTCCCTTAGTGTGGTTTGCCATTTTTATAGGTAGTATTCACTTGCTTGGGCATGATTCAAAGATTCCTCAGCCAAATTTAGCTAAGCTTGTGGGAAAACATTTGGTTTAAACTGAGACGTTCTTAGAATCCTTAAGTGATGGTAGGAAATCTCCGGGGGCGCGTAAGTTAGGTCCTTGAAACTTGCAGAACATGAATTCTCAGGAGCAAAAGGTTTCCCAAACCAGGTTGGATGGGGCAAGGGATCATATATTCTTAAATCTAATAGCTATAAAAACATGTGTAAGGAGGGTCATCTCTTATGGATGTATGGAGGGGTGGATATGCTCTAGTTGGATTTTTCTGTTCTGCTCGAGATCTGTACTTTGGATTTTCTTGGAATTTGTTGAATGGTCAGAACACAAAGAATCAAAGGTAAAGAGGGGCAGCGCATGTAAGTGAATCTTCAGGGGCCCGAACTATGGGCACCAAGACCATGAGAAGTTCAACACCTTCGATGGTGCCGAAAAAATAGGGTAGAGGAAATTATGCCATATTACATGCGTTTTTAAAAGCTGTAATTGGCCTATGCCTACGTGGCATGTGCCTGTGCCTACGTGGCAGGACCATAATTTCCTCTGCCCTATTTTTTCGTAGGTAAATTTTAAGGTGCAAGCCATTTCGGCTTGCAAAGCATATAATTGAGACATCAGAAGGGGAGTTTAATGTGGGGAGAAAGGTTGTGATGGTCCCTTTTTTTTTTTTTTTAATTGGTGGGGTTTTTCGAAGGTGAACCACACGAACGTACAGGGCCAACTGTTTTGACACATTGCACGGCGGATACGATCGCCACGACCGTTGGGGCCCATCCTAACCGTTGATAACGATTACTAACCCCTTAAACCCTGCCTTTACCTTTTTGTATTTTCCGTTCTTGCTCTGAATTACGGTCCTGCCCTTCCTCCCATGCCTTTTGATCCTTCCTCAGAGAACCCAATTTTCTTTTCCTGCCCTTGCCCCTGCCCCTGCCCCTGCCCCTGCATTGCTCTCGTCTTCAAAACATGGCTTCTACTTCTGCCGGAAAGGAGCAGGAGCCTCCAGCACTTCCATCCATGATCCTCGCTGAAAGGCCTGGACATGGCACCAGTGGCGAAAAAGTTCTGGTTAAGAGTAATCACTTTAAAGTGAAGTTTACTCCGAAGATAGTATATCATTACGATGTAAGCTTGAATGCCTTACTTCTGTGTTTGTTTTTTTGTTAAACTCATGTCTTGTTCCTTCTCTGCATTTGTTGCTGGCTCAATTTTTTTTGTGTTTCTTGTCTGTATTTCTTGCTGGATCAAATTATTTCGTGTTTCTGCATGCAGGTTAGTATCACCCCAGAAGGCCCAAAAGGCATGAACAGAGAAATCATAAGAAACTTAATAGACCAGTACGCAGACAGATTCAAGAATATACTGCCAGTTTATGATGGTCAGAAGAGCATATATACTGCACACCCACTTTCTGATACGATCGAATTGGAGGTGGAGCTTAAACCAGAGACAGGAGGCAAGCCCTCTGCCGGTAAAAGGTACCCATTGAATTTTTGCGTATCTTTTCGAACAAGCATTCTATATATGGCTACAGATATCAAATATTGCTTCAATATCTTTCTTCAATCTTGTTTTGTATTTCAGAAGTGGAAGGAAGTTCAATGTGGTGATAAGAGAAGCATCAAGACCTGACTTAAGCGCCCTGGCAGACTATTTAAGTGGAAAAAGTAGAGTGCTTCCTCAGGAGACTCTGCAAGTTCTGGATGTGGTTCTTCGTGAAGCAGCAACAAAAACTTTGGTGGCTGGTGGCAGATCCTATTATGGGGACGTTCTTGGCTGCAAAGACCTTGGAGGTGGCGTGGTTGCATGGCAAGGATTCTATCAGTCAATCAGGCCAGCTCAAAATGGGTTGTTGACGTTGAATTTAGGTAATGCCTTTGACCTTAAATCATACTTGATAAGCATCATAAAGTGCGAATGGTTTATGTGTTCGTTTTTTTGGCACAGATATAACAGCAAATGCATTTCTTGATGTGCAATACCTACCGGATTATCTGGGACATTCTCTTTCCATAAACCCCGGGCAGCTTAACTCAGAATTTTCCAAACAAGACGCACGTGGAGATGCATTGAGAGCGAGAGTTAGTATTCTTCTATATTTCATGTTCACATTATATGCTATAAAACTTTGTCTAATTCCTGTTTGATGAACCAGGTTAAGAAGCTGCTGAAAGGGCTCAAGGTAGAAACTACACATACACAGTCAATACGAAGATATCGGATAGCAAATATTACATCTGAGCCTGTGCATGCTCTAATGTGAGAACCATGGTTTTGGGTTATGTTAGTATTCTGAGCTGATATCCTTTCTCATCTATAGGTTTGACATGAATGGAGAACAAGTTTCTGTGCTTGACTACTTTAGAAAGACCTACAATTATACTATGAGGCTACCTGGATATCCTGCCCTTGATTGTGGAACAAAAGACCGCAAGCGTTATGTCCCAATGGAGGTGGGTGGAAGTGTCATTATTTGAAGTCTAACGGTCTAACCTGAATTGATAGTTGATCTTGCAACATGTAGGTCTGTCGGATCATAAAGGGCCAAAATTATACAAGGCGGATCAATGATAGCCAGCGAAGCCGATTGTCTGCAATCACTTGTTGTAAACCCAAGGAGCGCATGCAGTACACAAAAAAGGTGGCTATTTCATTTTACCTAGGCTTCACTTCAAGAGAAAAGAATGCCTAATTAACTGAGTGACTGGATAATACAGATTGTGCAAGGATTAGTGTCTCAAAGCGCCAAATATACTGATGAATTTGGCGTAAAAATTAATTATCTTTTGACAGAGATACCAGCACGTGTCTTGCAGCCTCCAAGGGTATTCAATCTTATCTAACATTCATATAAGTGGCTAATGGGGGATGCTAACAAAAGTGATTTTGTTGCAGATAAAATATGGTAATGATGCTGTGAATCCAAGAAATGGTTCATGGAATATGATAGGAAAGGTACTGCGCAATTGCAAGCTTGTAGTTTGCATTCAATCTAAGAGGTCATTCCTGTCTTTCAGAAATTGCTACGGGGATGCAGGATTGGTTATTGGGCAATCATAAGCTTTTCGCCAGCTTTTGGTGACAATGAAATGGAGCAATTACGTGGAGACTTTGTACAAAACTGTCAAACCTATGGCATTGTAATGCAGCTCTGTTCTTATTTAAGCCAATATAAGATGTTTCTTAGCTTCTGTTTATATGTTGTCTGCAGGAAGTAAACCCAAAGCCGTTTTGCCCCTACTTGGTTGAGAGGTCAGGGGATGTCCAAGGAGCCTTAAAAAAAGTTTACAGTGCATTCGAGCGGCACAAACAGATTCCCCAGCTTTTTTTGTGTATTATGCCTAGTTCCTCAAATAACAAGAGTGTATATCGTAAGTATAGCTACGGCAACTCTATTATTTCATTGTTGTGTTCAAATGTTTGAAGAACTTTGGTCTTCATGCAGTTAAAGTTAAAAGAGTAGCTGAAATTGAACTCGGAGTAGTGACTCAGTGCTGCAAGGAAGAGAATTTAAAGCGTCGTAAACCCACCTACTTGGCGAATCTCCTTTTAAAAATCAATGCAAAGGTATGCTCGTCGCATGTTCTTCTGCCTCTAGACGATTGTTGTTGATGTCATATTTTATGAACAGATGGGGGGACAAAATTCATGGCTAGCAGATGAAGTAATCAGGAAAGTTCCGCTTCTCTCCAATTCCTCCACAATGATAATTGGGGCAGATGTTTCACATCCTCGTGTTGGTGACGATTTCAGCGTCTCGGTAGCTGCGGTGAGTGTCAAGGGCTAGCTTCTGATTAGATTCCTAGTTTATCCTCACGTCCACACTGGAATGTGGTGCAGGTTGTTGCTAGCATGGAGCGCGGCTTTTCAGAATATGAAGCAATTGTACGTAGCCAGGAAAGTCGGCAGGAGATCTTGCAAGGGCTTTTCTGGGAGAAAGAGGATGAATCTGGATGCAAGATAACCGGTGGAATACTGAAGTATGCTTGCTATTTTCTTTTGTGAAACCTGGTAGAGATGTTTGATGAATTTGACTGTCAGGGACCTGCTACAATCTTATGAGCAAAGAACAAAAAGCAAACCAGATCGAATTATTTATTATAGGTACTTAAAAAAGTGATGACACGGCAACTTTTTTTTCCAAAGTCCTATTGCGATTGCCATTGTTTTTTTTCTTAAAAGTCACAACGTCCATGGTTTATAGGGATGGTGTGAGCGAAGGGCAGTTCGACACAGTTCTCCGCCAGGAGTTAGAGGCTTTAAGACGGGTAAGTTTGCATTCTTGCAAGTTTTCTTTGGATACTGATGGTTTAACTTACATTTAGATTCATGTTGGATCCTCCAGGCCTGTGATGCAGTGGGTTGGGGAAGCAGTCAAGGTGGCACCAGCAGTTCGGAGCCATCACAAAAGAGAGTTCGTGTTCCTAGTACAGGACCTAAATTGACATTTATTGTTGTGCAAAAGAGGCACCATACATGTTTTTTTGATGCAAGAGAGACAGATGACAATATTCGACCTGGTCAGATTTATTGCATAAGTTCCCATTTCTTTTGGTTTGGATAGGAAGTCTTTTTATTTACTCGAATTATATTTTCTGCAGGCACTGTGGTTGATAGGGAGATATGTCAACCATCACACTTCGATTTCTTTCTTTGCAGTCACCAAGGAATAAAGGTTTGTGAGCAGAGTATTTACAAGTACTGATCGTAATTCGGATAATAATCTGATGCAATAAATTTTTGGAGCATGGATGCAGGGTACAAGCAGACCTGCGCACTATTACGTACTTAAGGATGAAACTGGGTTTTCAGCAGATGATATCCAAACATTCACAAACAATCTGTGTTATATGTGTGTACCAAAGTTTTGAGAGCATTTACCATCTGATGTTTTGCTAGGTCTGATATGAGGTTTTGCATTTTCCAGGTATGCGCGGTGCACACGTGCTGTCTCGTATGGTAAGCCTTGGTGATTTTTTATTATTTAGGCCAATTGGTCTCCGTGGATGATAAAAAAATCTATTTTATTCTATTATTCCAAAGTTGGCGTAATGCATATTTCTTGTTTACAGTTCCTGCTTGTTATTATGCGCATTTGGCTGCGAAGCGAGGGAGAGAATGGGTGGAGTCAGAAGGTTCAAGTCATGGTGGATCTGTTTATGAAAGATCAAGTATTGGAAGTGGGGGAAACTTCAGAAGTGCCCCTCCTGCTGGTCCACTACCAGAAATTCATAAAAACATCAAGAAATCCATGTACTTTTTGTAACTACAACAAAGTGGAGGGTTTTTGTGGAGGTACGCAAGCAAGGTTCTTTTTTTGCAGAATTTTGTATGAACCAAAGAGCTGTTTGCCAAAGGAATGATATATGCTCGGCCAATGTAATATAGCCCCCTTATAGAAAGGTTTTTGATACTTCATATATAAGCGTGTAAGTACAGAGATTTGACGATTTGGGAGAAAAGAAAACTTATTTCGTTATGAAGTCTGGTTTATAGTTGCTTTGAGTTATTTGCTTTGAAGCAAAAATTACGTTACAATAACCTTGTTTTAAAAGTATGGATATGAAATTTAGCTCTTTTCCCATCACTACTAAAAAATAACTAATAAGTTTTTAGGGAAACATATCAAAATACCCTTGAAATTTACAAAAAATTACCATTTCCCCTTTCGACTAAGGGGTATTTTCATAAAAGTGACAATAATTTTTTTGTGATTATCTAATATGCTTGTTGGAAAGACTTCATCATTGTCTATAATTCATTTGAAGATTGCATTTGCATTTAGATCATCACAAAAACATTAAGGGCAATTTAATAACTTTTGCAATTTTACGGGTATTTTGGTAGTTTTTCACCAATTTTAAGCGCAATAGCCCAACCCTAGATGACAACTTATCTGAAAGCCTAGGCTATCCACGTGTCCTAAAAATTGAGTTGGACACTCAAACAGCTGTTAGGCCCACACACTATTAGAGTTGGACACTCAAACAGCTGTTAGGCCCACACACTATTAGAGTTGGACACTCAAACAGCTGTTAGGCCCAAATCACACTACGCCTGGGCCCAAATGAATACGTGGATTTTTTGGGCACCTATATAAATAAAAATAAAATGCCCCAAACAAGCCCGATCACATATAGGGTTTAATCCGAAAGAGGTGTTTCCTTGATTAGCAAACAGGCAGACATCTTTCAATCCGACAAATTGATTCCTCCAAGGGCCATATAAGTTTCAGCAGCACCCTTTGTAGTACAAACACAATATCCCATTATCTGGAAAGCGTCCTTGTTTTTGTATTGCAGAAATTTCCAGATAAAAAGACCAATCATTGCCATTAACCAAGCTGAAATAACCCATATCCGTTGCCAATTATCAAGAATATAGCAGTTCAATTTGTGAGGCAGCAACACAAAGTCGTCCTTTCTCGTTTGCTGCATTAGAACTTCACTGACTTCTTCAGATGTTTCTACGCCAATTCGTGCTGGAGCAAGCACCAAATTTTCTAGTTGTTTCACCTGAAACCACGCAGGCATAAATCCTTTGATAATTTAAATTCAAATAATATTGCAATTGGTTCAACATGATACCTCAATATATCCTTGGTTATCACAATTAAGTTCTTTCATAATCAATGCTGCATACTCGCTAGCCTGCTCTTCTAGGATCCTTAACTGATTTGCAGAAGCACTCAGCAGAATGATCTGCGAGAGCATTTTTCAGAACCTAGTTTGATCATATTTGTATAACAAGGTTCCAGCAAAACATTGTGCACACCAAATAAAAGAATTTTTTGTAAGAGTTACCTCTTTGACCTCTTCTGTAGAAATTCTACCGTCCAAGTCTTTGTCACATCTGGTCCAAAAAGGTCATATCATGCTCAAGCACTGGCGTGACGTGCTAACATTAATCTATCAGTAGAACAAAATTTTAAGCTTACAAGTCAAAGAATAGCTGCAACCGAGAATGGAAACCCTTGTCAGAAATTTGGAACCAGAAACTTTGAAGCTCTTCCTTTGTTATAAAATTCAAATTTGCTCTTCCTTTTCTTCGTGCAAGGGCATCAAATAAAAATTCGGCAAATTCTTTAGAACCCTCCATGCCTGCATGAGGCGGTCAGAACCTGAATCTCTAAATGGCAGAAGGAAAAAAAAAACACCAACCTATGCATGCACCAAAATCTGATTTGGAAAGAGTATTTTCTGATGAAGCAAGTCTGTGAAAACGAGTCTCGACTAAGTCCCATTGGGTTTTTCGATTACTCCATCCTGTCCTTCTATCGATGAATCTAAGGCTTTCAAGAGCATGCTCCGCTCCAGATAAAGTCCGTCCTATTTTGCTGTTGGACCTGCTACTAGATACATCTTGCTCTGACAAATGAAGCGGTATTACTCTAGATGATGAGGATTTTAATTCTTGTGATCCTTGGGATGATAATGATGATCTATCCTCAGAAGCTACTCTTTGTGAAGACAATTTTTTCAATCTGAGTGAATCAGTCTCGACATCTATAGTCATTTCCAGCACCACATGCGAGGTCGAACGACTTATTTCCCCGTTGTGCTGTAATCTCAGATGGAACTCGTTGGTTGCTTCCTCCACTTCCATCCCCATATCATTTGTAGACAGCAGAGGCCATTTGCGTTGCCAATTCAACTGCTGGAAATGGAAACTGACATATCTTGAACTCTAGACAATGGGAAGAAAAAACCATGTCCAACTGCTTGCGTTCAACATAAAATTTAACATATACAAGGCCACCACAGCCAAGACCCATTTGGTGCACACGCAAATTTTCAGCTGTGTCCATAAGCATGATCACCATGGCCAATATCCTCAACCATTCTGCAGAGCCGAAAAGCAGAAAGAATTCGGGTAATCCATCAAGGTAATGCTAGATAAGAAACAGAGTGAATCTACAATGCAAAAGGATTGATGAAAAGGTGGAGAATTGAAGAGGAGAAGGGGCCGAAATGCAAAGAAAACTCAGAATACCTAAGATTGAAATAGCAGTGAAAGAATGTTGCCTCCAATCCGGTAAGGATTGGCAGGCAGAAACAGGTGAGGTGGAAGGCGCTTCAGCCCTCCTCTGCTGCCTGCACAACAGAGCGCCATTGAAGACGAGGGAAGATGGCAGATGCCAGCTCGGACTGCCACATATGACACGTATTCACGAGATTGACTAAACTCTCCAAATGTCCACTTTCCTCTCTAAATTTAGCTAACATCAGATTTAGCTGGGCAGTTTTCTCCTTGTGGATTCTCTATCCATCTATCCATCTATTATTATATTCTATTAGCTGGGCAGCTAATAGAATATAATAGCCCCGTAAGCCTATAGTACTATAGGCTTACGGGGGATTCACATGCAGAAATGGCGATGGGCCAGGTGAAAATTTGCTGACCCCATGGCCCCGTTCAGAGAGGCCTCAGCTCTCGCGCCATGCACGGCGTGGTGCTAAGGCAATGCTTCAGTTGTGCCCTCTTGCTCACTTAGCTCGTGATGGATGGATGGATGGATGGATGGACGGATGGACGGATGGACGTCCTACCACATTGATAGCATAGATGAGTATGTTCAGACTCTTGTGAAATATCCCTTATGATAGGGGTAATGTTCCCGTGTAGGATATTTCTTGGGGCAAGGGCTTGGCGAGCTCGTTAGAGCGAGCCATACTCGCACCCCAAGAAATGTCCTACACGGGAACATTCACTCTACGTAATGTTAGGGTGGAGGTAACTATGCGATGAGATGGCGTAATATTAATACACTTACCATGTGGCATTGGCAAAAGGAATTGCCCCTTGAATGCACCACAAGACATTACAAGAAATAATATAGGTCTGAAATTGGCAATAATTGCCTCCACCCTAACGTTATGCGGACAAAATGTTTAACCATGGCCTTCTAGCAAGGAAGAAAGTTGCCATTATTTCCTTCTTTTCATGAAGAGATCGTGTCTTTGGAAGTTGTCATTGTTGCTAAGACATTTAAGTTGATGACATCCTTGTCGGATGTTGTCCCTTGCTGCAAAGAAAAAGAAAAAGGGTTTCGTGACATATTCACGTTGACACATACCTAATATTCTCAATCATCCACCTATGCAATCTCTCTGTCTTTCGGGCGCATTGCTCGCCATTCCATCAGCTATCATTCATTGCTTTTGGTTTGCATCATTAGATCTTTATCCTAAATGTATGGCCAATCTTCAAACTTCATATGCTGCAAATTCAACAGATCTGTTCTAGATGCTTGCCTTTCATGTCACAGTTTACAATTCTTGAGTAGTACTCGTTTTCATAGCTAAGAAGAAAGAGTTTACGTGGTCAAATTCAAGGTGGTCCCTTTGTAGGCCATTCATAATAAACATCGTGTTCACGGTTAGTTCAATCACGCATGTGCTTTGCTCTGTACCCTAGAGATGACGACATTCATTGGTTGTTATACTGACTTCTTAAAGTCTATCACTAAACTTTGTTCGCATGCAAGAGCATCAATGTCCCTTGTCTACTTCCCACCATCATAAAGATTTGAGCATTATTTAGGTGGCTATCATAAATAGGGCACCTTCACAAGCCCACCCTTTTATGTAACTAGATCTCTGCTTTTTCAGTAAACTATGGGATTCTAGCACACTGGAAATGGTTAAGACATCATATTACAAAGAACAGATTAATCATAAACTAGTTTTGGTCCACAAGGATACCTATCACTAGATTTGCACATGAAAAGGCATAGGACAATTGCATCTATTCATACAGGTGCACATAATCTCTATTTATTAGTTGTCGCGCCATGGGGAAATGAATATTAGAGAGAGGGGTTACATTGTAAAAAATAGGATGGTGGCATGCTATTTTGGGGTCCTTCTAGGCATTGTGAGGCACACATGAGTAATCCTTATATTTCTCACTCGGGTAATTTATAAAAATAAATTTAAAAAATTTCCGCATTCATCATCGATAGTCCAATTATGTACGTGAGTAACCAAGAAACAACAATATTGAATGGTTGTTATACTAACTTCTTAAAGGCTATTACCAAACATTGTCCTTATGCAATAAAACATCAATGTTTTCGGTCTACTTTCATGTTAGAAAAATTATTATTCCAATGACATTCATTGTCAACAACGTCTTTATGCTTATGTTGTGATGTCCCCTGTTCATATACGATGCGTAGAATGATCCTCATGGTGCTCTTGCGCACTCGGAGAGTACTGGACTCTGTTTTAGGCCATACTTGGTCAAACTGCTAATATGATGACATATTTCTGCTCTATTCGAATGGTGGAGCTCAAATTTGGTCTTAGTTTTTGGTTTGGGTACATGCAACTAGGTCAATTAAGGTCGAGTACTCTCGATGTGCGGCAGGAGGGCATTAGGATTATCCTATAGTGCTCTCACGCATTCGGAGAGTACTGGGCCAACTTGGGTGCCGTTTTACTATATCAGTTAGCAATTTTAAGGCAATATCCTAGCTCTAAACTTAATTCTAAGCTAAACTTGCTGATTCGATTTACCTTTAGAGTTAATTTTCATGGTCAAATAGGGTCGAGTACTCTCGGTGTGCGCCAGGAGGGCATTAGGATTATCCTAATGGTGCTCTCGCGCACTCGGAGAGTACTCGGGGTGTTTTTGGCCAAAGTTTCTAACTTCATTCTAATTTATAGGTGAATGCTAGTTACATCCAACTAGCTGCTACTACTATCTTGGGAAAAAGATTTTCCTCCTAGTCTCGAGGTTCTTGCTTGGGATTTTAACTCCAAGGTTGAAGTTCTAGGACAGTTAGTGCCATTGGGTGATGGCCAGTGCTCGATCTTGGTCAACCAAAATCATTGCTCTGATACCATTGTGACGACCCCTGCTCGTATACGATGCTCCCATCGTATATAAACTGGAGATCCCCTCCTGCTAGCCTTGCTAGCTAACAAGAGGTCGTCCACCTAACATCAGACTCTTGATGGTGAGCAAGAGTCCACGTGGGAAGAATGGACGTGTCATTCATCCCATCATCCCTCGGGATCTACCTAGCTGCAGAAGCGCATGAATGTCAGCACAATACCACATCACACAATATAAACACCACGAAGGGTGGGATCACCATAACATGATACATCGTAACATAGAACATAACATAACATCAACAAAGGGGAATCCTACCCAAGGCTCAGACTCAGACTGACGGCTTGGGGTCTCCAGAGGTCAATGCAGACATAATTCATGGCAATGGATTTGGCTGGCATAGAACATGGTCATTGGGTAGTCCACTCCATCCACCGCTCCTGTGCTTACTTTGCGGATAGGCTGATAAGTCTTGGCGCCGGACCGTAGCCTTCTAAGAGCATAGCCAATGGGGCTATTCCCGGGCTGCATCTCCCCGGTCCCGATGAGGCAGGAAGATATTTCTCTCTCCTAGAGCTTCCATACCACTGGTAGCCGAGCTAGGGAGACACTGCTTATATACGACTTCAACCCCATTGAAGGTGGCCTCATCACCCAAGAGGTGTCGCATCCATACCTTAGCCACACGCAGAGCTAAGGTATTAGATCTAGCCCACAATGTTCCCCGGTAGACGTTACACACCATAGGAATCAACTACCATTGGACAAGTCCTCCTTGTCAGTCGATCTGGCCATGCCACCCACAGCACTGGCGTGCTCTTATGCACAGGCTGCATTACTTGGGAACTATTGTGGCTAATCTAGGAACATCCACTAGGAGGCTCTGGGTCTTTACCCCCTTCCCAAATACACAAGAGGTGCGCACAGAGCAATCCATAGATGACAATTGAACTAATAATACAGATAAAGATTTAATCTATCTATCTACAGTTATGTTCATTTGTTAAGGTCTATGATCTTGGGCTAAATGGGCACGCAAACTAGTCAATCTAAACTCACTCTAATCTAGCAAGCAAGACACATCATATTCATTTCAAGCTAGCAATTATAGTCACAT
>JAANSK020215534.1:0-14358 GCA_011763485.2 Isoetes engelmannii
TACAGTAAGAGACATATCTCCAGTTAAATGTGTAAATGCAATAATGTCAGTTTGTGTCAATTTGTGATCTTGTTTTTGTGGTCCCGCATATACTATCTTTTAGTAGTCTGATATGGACATGTATGTGCTACAGGCAGTAGTGTTGAGTGCTCTTCTATACAAGGTCAGAAACATTCCACCATATAGGTAAGTTCCATGGATTCGAATTGTGTTGGAATTGTGTTTTGCATATACATATTTATGTAGTTTCTACCAGGACTTGGGGCACAAGTTATTTGTGACTTCGGCAAAATTTTATGTTCAACTACCATGTAAAACTTGAGGCTATGTTACCATTAACTAGTCCAGCTATGGACGCTTATTCCATGCCATAGAAGTCCGTATGCCACACTCTGTAGTATGGAATGCTAAGGGCAATACAAAAAGGTATTGTAATAACGCAACATGGATGCAGAATTCCTGCATTGCATGAGCTTATGCAGGCTCATTCTACATTGTTGATTATTGCCACGAGTGCAATGTCTAACACTTCAAAACTGACAAGGTATTACATGTTGTATTTACCTCATCTTGTGTTCATTTATGCCTGCTCAAGTTCACCAGTGTGCCCTTCTTATTAAATCTGATATTTTCTTGCAAGTTTGGCTATAAGCATATCTGAGACAATAACTATGATGATGCTATTTATGTTATCAATTCTGGCAGTAAAAACAAAATAGTTTGAATATGTTTGAAATGTAAATGTATTAATTCAACTAAATTGGTTTGCCACTAATAACACCCAGTTCAGAAGAAAGCACAGGCTGCTAAGATGCGGACAATTATCATGGATGCACTAAATATGCATTGAAGTCCTTGTGCTAAATAGGTACGATTTCTTCGCCATTTCTGAATGGGGTTCAACTACCCAAAAAGCTTTGACGATGGGATCCTATTGTGAGAATGTGCAAAAGGCTTCAAAATAGATCCTGGCAGAATACAAATAGATCACCTTCAAGAGTAGCGTAGAATGAAGGGGGTTAAAAGTTGAGACCCAAATAAACCATACTTTCTAAAGAATAGAATAGAATAGAACGGAATAGATTTTTTATCGTCCACGGAGACCAATTGGCAAGACCCAAGATGGTTAAATGAAGATTTTCATAGATCACCTATTAGAAGCAGAGGTAAGTGATAAAACCAAGTAATCGGTGAAGGGGACTGGATATACAGTCCTAAACAAATACGCACTTGTGCAAAGCCCTCCAGGTTCATGAATTGTGTAGCCATGTATTAGTTAAACACTTCTACGTTTATGGAGCACACAAGAGAAGGCTTAGAAATAGATAGCAATACGGCTAAACTCATGTAAAAATACACCTCCTTAAATATTCAGTTTTTAAATTCAGTAAACTGGACCATACCTAAAGTCTATTTTCACAAGTCACCATTTCAGTGTGGCAATATATACACTTTGGGCAGAGGATTGAACTCGAATTTAAGCACAATCGATACAGACACTCAAAATCAGCGCCTATCAATAGCAGATGACTTATTTGCTATGGGTAAGCAAATCCAAAGTGCATACACGTCTATGGCATGAAATTAGATTCAAAATAGCATTTTTCACACTAAGATCAGTGCACGATGTTATTAAATCCATTGGCAAATACAAAGGACATGTGTCACAAGTTCACATGAACAAAAAATTAAGTTACAGACCATTTTTTAAAGGCAAATACGATGTCGAATGCTTACAGAACACACGTGTTAACGAGGAACACATGATAAACATTTAGTCTTCTCTAGAAAACATATATTTCCGTCATATATTGAGCAGTGTTTTAGGACGTAGCCATAGGCAGCTTTTAAGATCTCAAAAATAGATATTGGCTTGGAAAAACTATCCATTGTATGGTCTGCTATTTATAAAAAGCTTAAACATTATAAAAAGCTTCATGATGAAGCACAACTGTCATATTCTATATCAGAACTAGTAGCATAATAAGGTTTCAGAAAAACTCTCAATATAAGTATCATTTTGTCTTCGTAGAACCAAAGTAGAGCTTGCACATAAACACTTTAAACATAGATAGGTGAGTTCCACATCCATTCAAACATTTGCTCCACGACCCATGTTTAACTATTTCACATAAGTGCATGCTCTTGAAGTAGATTCTTCACAGCTAATGTTTCTTTTGCAGAACTCTTGGTCACTGGCAACCACATTACATGGGTGCAAACATTTATAGCACTATCAACCTTCAGAAGGTAAGGAAGTAATTCATCAGTCAGGTGTATGATAGTTCCAGCTTCTAACTGTAGATTGAATGACCATAGTATGATGTACGATCCCCTTGGATTTCTCAAACACTTGTACTCGGCATCCTCAATCAAAAGGCTATTTGATGCATTGTAAGATGTAGCTGACCATACCATTTGCAAGTCTTTGAGGAATATTTTCCTCCCTGCCATGAAAGGATGCTCAAGATTAGTAGCAGCACAATGCTCTTGATCCCAGATGAATTCAATTTGTTGTGCACATCTTGAGGAAATAGTTCTTCAACTACTTTGATCAGAATTTCTTTGCCCATGGTTGATCAAATTGCAATATTAATTTGATGCATTCCGGGACAAATTGCACATGACCTGGCCTTGCCACAAAGTTGAACTTGTCGATCTCATAAACAGTTGCATGTAGGTGTCGCCTGGGTAGTCTATCTTTAGAATCCAATCTCTTAACAAAGATCCTATTTACCTCTAATATTAAGAGCTTTTTTTGGAGCCTGCAACATGAGACTATCATTATAGCTACAAGATGCTAAAACAAAAACTACAAAATACCTTGCTACTGACATACGCTGTTTGGTGGGACTCAAATTACAATGAACATGTAAATGAAATGAAGATGCGTCTCAAAACGGAAAAGAAGAAAAAGGTAATTATACCTTGCAACTTTTGTCCTTGCCACTTAAGTGGGCTTAAAGTAGAAGGCCATAGACTTGTAACATACAACATTTCCATAATCATCTCAATATAATGCAATGAGCTTGACAGTGTTCCTATTTGTAAATTCTTGTTGTTGCTTCCTAGTTCGTGTTGTCATGGAGGATGTTCCACTGCAATGAACTAAGTTGATAGATCAGATGTGTCAAAAGAGAAGTAAAGCATTATCTAGTCATTAAATAGAAGAAAAAAAAAGTGTGTTTGGGCGTTTGGTCTAGTGGTAACACACTGGTTCTTTAGCAATGTAGTATCGAGTTCGAAACCACCCAGAATCCCACTTGGTACTTTTGGAGGTCAAATTCCAATAGACGTAATGTAAGGTGGTTGGGGGCAAGGTCCAACCGAATGTAGTGTGTTGTTTGGTCACGTGTCCAGTTGGATGCTGCCTAGTGGCGTGACGTTAAAACTACTAATTGATTAACTATCTATCTATCTTTACTTAATCCTGTTTTATATATAATTCACCGCATAGTCAACAATACATTCCATATTTCTCAACTCACATGATGTACCATCAGTAAATTTTGCATACATAGTTTGTCTCTTCCCTATAGAAGTTTGGTTTTTGCTGGTTCTGCACCTTCCCTTGGTTTTTCTTTATCCATTTCAATAGTTTTCCACCTTATCCAGATCTTTTTAAGTATTTTGAAAGCCTTCAAGTTCTATATGCTCATCTTGCTCTTTGGTTGGAGAAATTTGAGCGTAATCGACATGTTCATATAATGGTTCATCATCTTGAGAGCTATTTGGGCTATTGCAAAATCCCACGCGATCATTTTGGAAGGCCTCAATATGAATAATCTCAAGTTTTTTCTCTTGTAAACGCAATGCTTCTAAGGGATCAAGATCTATGCATCCATCATCTTGAAGTTTTTTGTATTTTAAGCTGCTCACAGATTTTTTAGTAGGGCCTAAGCATGATTTATGAGTTACTTAATCCTATGTCATATGAAATTCACCGCATAGTACATTCTATATTTCTCAACTCACATGTTGTACCATCAATAAATTTTGCTTACATAGTTCGTCTCTTCCCTATAGACGTTTGGTTTTTGCTTGGTTTTTTTTTTTAGCATTTCAATGTTTTCCACCTTATTCGGATCTTTTAAAGTATTTTGAGAGCCTTCAAGTTCTATGTGTTCATCTTGCTCTTTGATTGGAGAAATCTGAGCATATTCCACATGTGCATATAACGGCTCATCATTTCGAGATCTAGTTGGGCTATTGCAGAATCCCATGCAAACATTTTAGAAGGCCTCAATCTGAACAATCTCAAGTTTTTTCTTTTGTAAACTCAATGCCTCTGAAGGATCAAGATCTATGCATCCATCATCTTGAAGTTCTTTGTATTTTAAGCTGCTCCCAGATTTTTTTAGTGCATGACTCATGATTTCCTCATGTATGTTATGTATACTGCTACCTTTGTCTTCTGATACATTTAAGAGTCTCACTGTAATGTTGGAGTTATTTGAAGAGCCCTTGCTGCCCATCCATGTTTTCTCTTGTTTTTCTCGATGATTTAACCAATCATTCTCTGAGCCTATAACCCATATGTTTTTTTTTTTTTTTTTTTTAACTTGGTGATGTGACCAGGGAGCAATTCTATTGCAGAATTCTATATACCACCTTTTCCTACATTCACAAGATAAGACAATGGTATACAAATCAATGGGTAATAGCTAATAAACTATGTAGTTAATAATAATAGTCACATTGAATGAAAGGTACATTGAGTACTGTGCTAATATCTAAAGATACATTATATACTTATGTTCAGCTATCTACTCAACGTACTAAAAAATATACATCAACTATTTATGAACTCATCCTACTTCAAAGTACTGAGTAAAGTACTCAAATACTCATTTGACTTATTGAGGTACTTGGATACCAGAGAGGTATATTGAGTATACATTGTACACTAATATACTAGGATATATATTCATTGTACTCAAATACGCATTGTATTGAGCACCTAAGCAACCATTTTGATTTTATGCAATCGTTTTGGTATCGGCTGAGATATTGGGATACTTGAGCCATAAGATATATGACGGACATCGTTAGATGACTCAAATAGCAGATCTAGATCAGTGTTGGACGATCTTTTCACCAAAGCCAGTGCAGGTCCTTAAAGCAATAACGGTCCACATCTAGAGACTAGAGGTAGTGTGGACTATCTTATATTCAAGCATATGTTTGGTAATTCTGTCATGTCAAGGATGAAATGCAAAAAATTTCCAACTGACGCTTCTTTTGCTCTTTTGCATAATGATCACCTCTCCCCAAAAGTGTCCAAATTTGTGGAGTTGTTTCACATAAACGATATGTTTTCTAACGATTCTTATTTGGTTTAATAATAATGAACTTCCAACTCGAATTAAATCTTGGCAGCATTGCAATTTTTTCTCATGTTGGTAGGTAGATGAGAGGAAAGCAGTAGTCTCAAATGCTGCATGCAGATGAAACAACAGGAATTGTGGACGTTTGTGCATTGGAAAAAGAGTTCCAAAATTCCCCATGCTTATCGGAATTGCCTATGTGTGTGTTGCCTTTGTGCCTGCCTGCTTCAAATTGTTATGATGACAAGCTTGGAAGTAAACCTGAGTAGGCTAAAGATTTGCAAGAGGGGGCTGCGATATCAGCAGAACTGCTGCTATCTTTAAGATCTCAGGCACGTGTGTTCCCAATGCCTGCTGGTCCATCTCTTGAAGATATTGAATAAAGGGGCATGGGTGCAAATGCCATATGTATGCTAGATAAAGGTTCAGTTGAGCCTGACTTTGTATATTCATCAAGCTTGTCAGGTTGATGGTTCTGTGGATGCTTCTGTAGATGCTTCTGTTGCTTCTTGCTGATTCTATGAAAAGATGTTCACAAAGTTTCTTGACTTGTGAAGACATAGAGAAGTCTTTGCTCTCTGAAATGAGCAAGGGGACACCACATCATTCTTCAGATAAAATTAGCACTCAGATTGTGGATGTCGAGGGTGCGGATGCTATTGCTTCAAAACATCTCTCTTTGTTGCAGAAGGGGGGTGATGCTCAATTTGACAATATCTCATCTTCAAAATGTAAATCAGTTTCCAAGTTAAATAATTTTATGCCAAAGCCATCTTCTGAGAATGGGGAAGTGACTTCATTTTCTACATTAGAGGCCATGTTTGGAAAGGCGTTTATGAAGGAGCTCCATTCTACTAAGTTTCTAGTATCTCTGAAGTTATCTAATAGTGGGGATTGTATTGCAGCACATTTGATTTCGCCAGTGGATCCACCTCTTAGATCCAGTTGGCTTGATGGGGAAAACCCTTCCATATCAGATAAACAAAACTTTTTTGATGGTTATGTACAAGAATGCCAGCCTGATGCCGAAAAGATTTTCAATTCCATTCCCCTTCCTGGTATGACAAACTCTTCTAAAATGGGTTCAGTTAGTTTCAGAGATTATGATAATGATAGAGAACGCCATATGTTAAATGTGCCTATGCCCTTTAAAATGCAATATTTTACTCCTGATAAATATATTCAGGATGTTCCATTTATGAGTTCAATAGCAAAAGCAGATGATTATGGAGTGGGATATGAACATGACAAATCACATGATAGTTTCACATTGGGTGCTAATTTGAATGATTCGTCGTTCGTTGATCATAGCATTGATCTTGTAAAATCTGACGTGCTCTTCAAAACACTATATGCATAGCTATACATGTCCCAAATGCAGTAATCTTGCTCCTCAATATTCGATCCAGATAGCTTGCTCATGACATTAAGGTGCTTTGTTCATTGCAGCCAAAGCCTCTACTATGGTCTGCGCATGAGGTAACATAGGCACAAACTCTGCTATATCTACTTCAAGTAGCTAGTTATTATATTGACACACAATCAATTCCATCCATTCTCATAGACTATAGAGGAAGAGATGCATCAGTAAATTACAAGGAGCAAGGGAACCATTTCTTGCTGCAACCCAGATTATTGCTGTTTAAGCAAGTGAACAAAGAAGATGAACAAAATTACCTTCAGAACATGTTTTAGACAAACCACATTCTCAAAAAGATACGAAAAACTGAGAAGGCTAGGATAGAGAAAGAGTAGAAATAGGAACGATTGTTGCGACCCAGATTATTGCTATTTAAGCAAGTGAACAAAGAAGATGAACAAACTTACCTTCAGAACATGTTTTAGACAAGCCACATTATCAAAAAGATACGAAAACTGAGAAGGCTAGGATAGAGAAAGAGTAGAAAGAGGAACGACTCGAGGAAGTAGAAAAGCAAGTGCATTATGGCAGTCCTGGCCCTAATAAAGAACAAATGCAATGTCATATCTTCTCCAGGATTCCTGAGAAGTCTTAGTTTTCTTGTGAATAAGTCTCGCACTAAGGAGCTTACTTCCAAGGAGCTGCTACCAACCTTTTTTGGAAATAAATATTATCAACACATGAATTCTCTCACTTGGGTGCTGCTAGTGCCTGTGCAGCTATGTAGGGCAAACATGGTTATCCTGGGGACCTTGCGTTCTCAAGACCCCAAATAAAAAAGAAGCGGAGATCTTGAACACTTCAACTTGTGAAGTAAAAATGCAAAGCTTGAGTATTGACCTCAGATCCTACTTTTCAGATGCAACAGGCATGTAGCCAAGGAAGATTCAAAACATTGGCATATATTAGAGTGCACATTAGCAGAACCTACTAAGGAATTGCGCATAAAAAAGCATGCATGCTCATATATATAGCTGATATGGAAGATGCACCTGTATGCTGACAAAAGTCAATATCAGCAGATCAAATAAACGTAAGGCTAAATAACAATGGCATCCTCTTTAAATTATACTCAATCCACTTGCTACAAATTGTTTCCCCTTCCTCTTATAAGATCAAAGCATACAAAAAAGGGAGTGCTGACTTTATCATGTCGCAAAAAAAAAATGAATTTCATAAAGGGCTCCTTTTCAAAACGTTAGATTGCTATGTGTTTAGCATCAGCGCTGTCAATTCTATGCTACAATTGTGCTAGCGCAAAAGACCTTACTTCTGTCATACATAGAAACAAATCAAGCCTCTAAGACTGACCGAAATGATGTAATGATGTAATCAAATGATGCGTTTAAAAATGTTATCAACATCTGTTAAATAAATGGGCAAAATGTGCTTGCAGTAGCTCAAAGAAGGCTCTAAAAATGCTCATTTGAAATGCACTAGGAATAACACCTGCAGATCAAGAATAAATGAGCACAGTCTTTGCGAAAACATATGGAGAATCCTAAGCAGGAAAGAAATGGAAAGACACGTCCAGAAATTCTTTGCAAAGTAAACTGCAAAGTTATAGTTGTGAAGCTTTGAAACAAACATTATTCTGAAGGACATGTTTGCACTACTTAGCAGGTAACTAGTGATTGCAATAGCAATATATCTGCACTTCTAGCCTGCAACGATACAACGCATGCAACCTAAACAAGCTTGAAATTAATAGAGGATCAAAAGCATCAACATAGAAGATAGAAGATAGCAGCACATGTGCAGATTCTGCCTTAAAATACACGGTCTCTTTTCAGATTTCTCAATAACGTGTAGAATTAACATCTATGATCTGAGAAGCAAACATGGGTTTCAAGTAGACATATTTTCTAACTTTTGGTCACAGATGCTGATTGTGAATCATTTGCTCTTCCTTTGATTACCCTCCTAATGTTTTTAGAGCACCTTGCGGGGATGGTGAGACGTTTTATGTGGAATGCTCCAACAGTTTTTTGCCGGCATACTATTTTTCTAATATCTCCATTGTTAGCAAAGAATATCACAATTTTCTTGTAGGCAATACATTGGTTGCAATGTATGCAAAATGTGGACTACTTAAAGACGCTCAACAAATCTTTTAACAACTTGGAAGTTCGTGAACCCCCAGCTTGGACAACACTGATAGGAGTATATGCTGAATGTGGATCTGGTCAAGGGGCAAGTGGTTATTTTGAAGGAATGCAAGAGGAAGGCATGCTTCCAGATATTGTCACATATGGAGTTTTGAAGGCTTGTTGTGACTTGGGAATAGTTAACAAGAGGCGAGAACTACATGCTCAGATCATTCAATTTGGGCATGAAAGAGATGTTACTCTTGAGAATGCAATGCTTGACATGTATCTTACATGTGGATCAATGGTGGAAGCAGAAGACATCTTTGAAAAGCTGCCAACATAGAACCTTTTCGCTTGAACTTGAATTGCAGGTTATTGGAGAAAAAGCAGATGGGTTCTGCAAGCAAAAGCATGAAACTCTAACCTCTACTTTCGCCGGTTGGATTTGAAGCAACCATAATGACGGACAAGAAGCACAAGACGCAAAATCAACAGCTAACCAATTTGTTCTCTCTAACATGAAAATAAAACGACAAATAGAAAGTGTAGTTCACCTTTTGAACTGCTTGCATTGCCACTGTTGATGAATCTTTTAGAGTAAGAACCAACCTGATTATATGAAATGCCTCTGAACTGCGCCAAAGAAATCAACCAAGGCTCTGTTTCAATTGCTCAAATTGTTGAATCGAAAAAAAAAAAAAGGGCCCGATCATGGGAAGCAGATGCTAACTTAGCAAGCTGAACAATCTGCAATAGCTAAAATAATTAGATCTCAAACCTAAAGTAAAATAGCGTTGGGTTAAACATCTTAACAGAAACGCCCATGTGCCAATAGAGTTTCGTTTGAACACGGTTTCCCTTTAATAGAGCTTTCCTGCAGCTGCTATCCTACCCTGATGAAAGAAAACTCTCAATAAGAAGATTAAATATTTCGAAAAAAACGTCGATAGGAAATTATAGGGGTTTTTAGTTGCGTATTGCAACAAGAAAAATTGTGTTGATTTTTTCAGGCGGCGCCACCAGCGGAGGGGGAATGTCGCCGCCGAATAAGGCGGCGCCGCCAGCAGAGGGGGAACATCGCCGCCAGATCGGGCGGCCCCGCCACGCTGTTTTCGCCTGAAATTAAATTTTTCGGCAACAAAAAATTCCCTATCAACTTTTTTTTCGTCCGGAAAATCTCGTGAACAGGGTTTTTCGCCCTGAAAATTTCGGCGGCAACGTGGTTCGCGGCCAGTTCCAAAAAAAACTCACATAGCCTAAAGACCTAAAATTACGAAAAAAAAATAGGGGAGAGGAAATTACGCGAGATTACAGACGTTTATAAAACTTGTAATTGGCATGTGCCTGCATGGCTGGGCCTATGCGTGTGTTGTGCATGTGCTTGCATGGCTAGGCTTGTGCCTACGTGGCCTATGCATGTGCCACGTGGCAGGGCCATAATTTCCTCTCCCCTATTTTTCGTAGGATAATGTTAAGGGGCAGCTATTTCGCGGGGTATGCCAGGCCCTTACCCCGCGAAATAGCCTGCCCCTTAACATTATCCTTATCAAAACATGCGGCATACAATCAAATGTGGCTTCACGGCCGGAGCAGCTTCGCCCCCTATAGAACGAATTCCCAATAATTCTCAATTCGCTGAAGCAGAGTGTAATGGCCAGGCACCGCCATAATCATTGTAACGCATCGGCAGAAAAGAAACGCTTAAAAAAAAAGGAAAAAGTTAACTTCAACAAGGAAGGAAGGATTCGACGTTGCAACAATAAACTAGAAATACCCTTAGGAAATCAAGGAAATAAGGTAGGCAGGCAATAGATTTAGGAATAGACTTGACGCTTCAAAACAAAGAAAGAAGAGAGATGCGCGACGTTCCGAGCAGGCAAGGCTGGCATATTTTTCTCATCCGTTGCTTTCATTAGATCAAGATCCAACGGCTCTACGAGTATCCATGTCAAAATTTAAGACATTTAGATAGCCTAGGCTTTGAGATAAGGTGTCGCCCAGGGTTAGGCTGTTGCATTAAAAAAAGGGAAAAAGAAAACATATTTATTTTATGGGATTAAAAACTTTGTCACCATCAATCTCCACAGTGCCAATTCATGGCATTGGTGCAATCCATTGTGTATTGATACTTTTTTTTCTTCTTTTTTTTTTTTTTTTGCGGAGAGGGGGGATGTGGTGCTCCACCACCTCTTTTCTATGTGTGTACTATTTTACCTTAAAGTTCATGTACGTGGTTGAACCCATGTACGTGGTTGTCCAACGGACTACACATTTTTTAATGTGTATGTTTATTATATATGTAGCTAGGCATATATGCGAGTGTCATCTTTGAATAGCCATTTTAACGTGCACTCATGTTGGACAAGAACCATATATTGTTTCCATGTTGTAAGTCCGCGAACATGGGCGGCAAATCTGTACGTAGGATGATTAAATCAATGACAAGTCAAAATTTTCATACAAGACGCCGAAATAACATCTTATCATAGACAAAACGAAATGGGTCCTTACCATATAAAGGAAGCGCTACACAACATGCACCCACAAATTCAAGAACTCAATATATCTAATTTTTCAACGCCATGTGGAATTATAAGCGACCTTATGAGAAGGCTAATTGCATCATGGACCCTAATCTATCTCCAACATGCACCGACCAAATCAACAACTCATTGAGCTAAAATTTGAAGGACGTGTGAAACCACATGTACAGCAACTAAGAGTCTACTTTGGCATTCGGCGGGGCCATGATGAAGATTTTGGAATTCACGAAGCAACAAAAGAACACAAAGAAAAAAAAAGGCAAAGGGATGATATTTTATATAAGGAGGAAGGGCTTTATTACTTAGATCAGAAAATCGGAGCTATGGTGAAGAAACGGAGCAGAGAGGTAGGGCAAAATTTAGAAGGAGGAGGGGTTGTTTGTAAGAAGAGGTATAGAGGAGTAAGAATGCGATCGTGGGGCAGATGGGTCTCCGAAATACGGGATCCGCACACCGGCTTCCGGATATGGTTGGGCAGCTTTGCCACTCAGGAGCTTGGCGCTCGAGCTTATGATGCTGCCCGTCTCCGCATCCATGGCCCCGATGTTGCCCTCAATTTTCCTGTACAACCTTCCCCTTCCTTCCCTCACAAATTTGCTGTCGAATCTGAGCTTCCAATTAGCCTTGATCCCATTTCTCCTTTTTGTAGCCCTGCTGATGATTTTTTGGATCAAACACAATCTGAAATTGGCCTCTTATTTGACATGGCCCTCGCCATGCTTCTCCCTGTTGATCTTATCGTTCGCATGTATAATCCCCAAGATGATACATTATGGGACCCTACTCTCTGGTCATATTCTTAATTCTCTGCAAGAGATTTAGATCTCAAGTTTTGAAAGTTTATCTAACAATGTACTATTTGGTATGTCTTATCTTAGAGCTCCAATTGTATAATCACTCCTACTAGATATCTTTGTCACCACTTTATTGATTCATTTCAATGACAATTACATCAACATCATGTTTACGTTGTGGAGGGTTATTGTGTCATATCTATTGATGAAGCCCTTCGACATGAGATAAGAAGATTTGGCATGCATAAAGGCGCCCTTGGCTATGGCACATAGGGTTGCCTGTGCTTTTTTTTGTATCTTATACATCGAAGCTCTGTTTTTGACGATCTTTAGCTTGTTGGAAAGCTTGTTTCAAGAGCTTTACATCGGTCCGCTTTTGTTAGGTTTAACTTATAAGATAAGGGCCAGATTAGGCCTACGTAATTTCGGCCACTTCTAGTAGATGTGACACTCCTACTTTATATACGGTGCCCCACTGTATACTCCGTCGAGAATCCCCCATCCAATGGCCTCGCCATCGAATGGGCCCTTCGTCGGACTCGAGTATGGGATGGCCAAGACCTAGAGTTGAGGAACGAAGGTGTCGTTCGGCCCTTCCTCATTGGGCTTCTACATCAGCGGAAGCAAAACAATACGATAAGCACAACAATGTATAACGTAATCATAGAACTACCATGATGGGTAGTGAGATTTATCCAATCACCATATCCATAGACATGCATTTAACACATGCTAACATCCTAGGGAGGCTCCTACCCCGGCTCATACTCAAAGAGGAGTTTGACTGACGGTAAAGGGCTCCCAGATAGATCAGGCCAAGTTATTCACAATAACTAGGGTTGGCATATAGACAATGGCTAGGGTTGACCACTCTATCTGCCCCTCGTGTGCATACTTTGCAGATAGGCTGGGGCAAGCTCCATGATGACTGTAGCCTTCTGGAGACGTAACCTCATGGTATCACCCAATGAGACTACTCC
Source organism: Isoetes engelmannii (assembly GCA_011763485.2). NCBI lineage: Eukaryota > Viridiplantae > Streptophyta > Lycopodiopsida > Isoetales > Isoetaceae > Isoetes > Isoetes engelmannii. The sequence goes on from JAANSK020215534.1 coordinate 13,155, forward strand.
AATTTGCATTGCCCCGGTCCATTGAGGCAGGAGAAGGACAAGTCCCCTCCCAAAGACTACTGTTCCATGGGCGGCTAGAGGATCGTGACGACACACATCCTTACTCGATTGTACTCCCCAAATGTCTAGCCAGGATGACACCTGCTAACTAGTCGAGTCAAGGCAACACCTAACCCAGGGAGTGTCGAACCCATACCTGGCCCACATGAGGTGACCAACTATAGGCCTAGCTCTCTATGAGGACCCCTGGAGCCACACCCAGTAGGGTCCTTCCCTCCACTTCACCCAATCTCTGTTAAGTCTTCAGCCGGTACTGTCACTGCAGAAGAAGCTCTGGATTGGGGTCTAGCGGTGTAACGTCAAGAAGCCATGTGATACGAAGACTTTGATTGCAGGCACCATCTCGTAACTTGCCCAGCCAGGTGGGCTCTATGCACAGGTCGAAATAATAATGGGAATTATTGGAGCTAAACTAGAAGCATCATCTAATTGTAGCTTTTTAGGTCTCTATCCCCCTTCCCAAATACACTAGAGGTGTGAATACAAGTTCAACCATCATCACATCACATAACTTGATAAAAGAATAAACATCTAATCATACATCTAACTTACAGCTAGAGTTCTTTGATTAGGGTTCAGAATTGGAACTAAGGTTCTAAGATGGTTCTATTTGAAATACGATATGCTAGTTTATCTGGAATGCTAACTTCCAGATGAGCTAACTAACTACTCAAAATAACAGATCCGGACGAACTTCCTCCTGCTCCTGGCGTCTCCATCTCTTGCCGAATCTTGAAGTAGGCGGTCCTCAAACCACCGGGCTCACACTCCTAGGCTCGCTTTGGTACATGCAGTTGCCGAAGACGATCCGGAATTGGTGCTCTCGCGACGATTTGGGAATCGGACAGAGGGTTGAGCAAAAAGTGTGCTATGGTTTGGGGTTAGCCTAAAATAGGTTAGGGTTCAAGTTAGCACACTTGACTCCAATAGGATGCTTCCACGTGGAACTACTCCTAAGGGTGTGTCCATGTGGATATTTGGTGTCCATACCTAATGTTAGGTGTGGCCACATATACTCTATACAAGTCATATAAGGTGACTTGTATGGTGATGTGGCCATAGAATATATGTATTCATATAATATATTCTAGTGGAACGTCGCATCTACCCCCCCCCCCCTCCCTCCCTCCAGCTTAATGTTGTC
>JAANSK020215645.1:0-14357 GCA_011763485.2 Isoetes engelmannii
AAAAACCTGCAGAAGAAGCTGAGGATCATCAAGAAAGCTCAACAACCCGAAGAAGAGGCAGGCCTCTCCGATTATAATGGCATGCACGGAAACCTGTCTGCCCAAGAGACCTGCCCACGTGCGTCCTTCAATTTTTCCTTTTCCATACTATGCAAACAACCCCCAAAAAAATACAAAATTCTAGCCCAAAAAAGAAATATGATTCGTTACTTGCAATTAAGCTGCTCAAACTTAGCAAAATATACGATTTTGTATACAATACATCCCAAGAATCATAGTCCTAACCATGCGAGAAAACCCCTCCCGCAATATGAAACTCAATAATGAAAGTTTATCAACATCGAAATCGAAGTCTTTTTCATCTCCTCGCTGGAATGATCAATGATGTTTACTTTTTACTACTTACAAAGTTAGTTTCGACATCGAAATCGAAGTCTTTTTCATCTCCTCGCTGGAATGATCAATGATGTTTACTTTTTACTACTTACAAAATGAATATTCACTAGTGTTTAGTTACTTACAAAATGAATATTCATTAGTGTTTAGTTAGGGATAATTTGCATAGGCATGCCCTTACGCACGGTAATGGGGTTACAAGCTCGACAGGGTGTTATGGTCGAGACTTGCACTTGCGCAGATTATCCAACGTAATATTTGGGGTAGAGGACATTTCATGCCAATCTTGTGGTGATTTCTTCTTCCATCGCATCATTTTCCTTCGGCAGGTTGTCATGGTCGGGCCTTGCACTTGCGCAGATTATCCAGCGTAATGTTTGGGGTAGAGGACATTTCATGCCAATCTTGTGGTGATTTCTTCTTTCGTCGCATCATTTTCCTGGATGAACGACAACGGCTTTGTTCAAGTCACTCGTCATGATGTGATTCTGTATACCAGCATGACCATTACGGCCACCGTTTTTCCCATGTGGGTTGTTTCATGGGGGCCGTAATGGACATCCTGCTCCTCTTGTACAGGTTCCATAGGCCAATTGGCCTCCGTGGACGATAAAAATGTTATATTATCTTATCTTATCTTATCTTCTCGTCTCACATGCACACATTGGTTAGATTATAGGAAATAATCGGAGTCTGAAATTTAAAACGGTATCTACTCGAACATTATGTTCCTATAATGTGGCCTCGATCAAAAACCGTACTTTTGTTACATAAGATTGTCAATGGTTTATATAGGTATTCGTATCATAATACGTAGAATGCTGATGCTGGCAGCCCAGATGCGGGCAAGATACGTTGTTCCTGACAGGGTATGGTGTTTTTGTGGGGTGGAGGCCATGTGCGACTCTCCAGCTGTCTGCAGGATTGGTGGGATGCCAAATCCGGCAGCCCTTCTTCCACTTATTTTTGCTTGCTCCGTTTGCAGGCTGGAGCATTTGCAAGCTGGAGGCGTTTGCAGGTGATTTCCGATAAGGGGCAGATTAGCCGAAACACAGCTAGGGAGATTGCAGCAGGTCGCTTTTGTCACAGCATTCATTTTTCTGGCAGAGGTTGGAGATTGGAAACTGCGGATTTGTGGCAGTCTGACAGGGATGGAGATACTTGGTGGTGTTATGTTGATTTGGTTGCTTATGCTGACGCTAAACTCTAACAGCTGCTCTTGTAATCTGCTAGACCGGATTGAAAGTGAATAGAAGCCGGGCATACATCTGGCCACTTCTTCTGTAGTCTGCTAGGCCGGATTGAAAGAAAATAGAAGCCGGGCATAGAAGCCAGAATGGAAAGCCCTCTCAAACCTATTATTCGAAAGCCCCACAGTTTCTGTTCTGAAGGTATCGGTTCTGCAGGTTTTTTATCTTTCTTGTTATGTGTTCTTCAGGCAATGGATTCTTGCTGGGGTTCGATTCCCCAGGCCCTGCCTCTTGCGAGTCCCTATAGTATGGATTTCTGTGTTTGAATAAGCAGCTTCACGCGTGCAGCCTGTGCCGTGGAATAGAATGGTGCTACTGTATTTTCATACAGTCTTGAATGCATATGTCGTATTCTTATTTTTCTGGTGCAATGTCTATTTTTTTAATAACCCCCTTCAAAAGCGGGTCAAGCAGGGGCAGTTTGACCCTCGAAGACCTGATAAGGACGCTTGAGATGGAAGGAGAATGAATATGCCGAGAATCCTGGGCTAATCCAATGGCCAAAAAAAAAATAATGTACACTAGAAGCAATAATGTACCTGTCATTTAGGAAGTATGTTCCTAAATTTCCTAAATGATCAATGATGTGTACTATTTACTCTCTACAAAATATCCACAAAATGAATATTCACTAGTATTTAGTAACTTCAAAATGGAATGATCAATGATGTTTACTTCTTACAAAATGAAGATTCACTAGTATTACTTCCTACAAAACATAATGTAGTAATATGCATTACCATTCTTATACAATGTGATGTTTAATTACATTCTTTCATAGAGCTGAAATGTTTTATGATCCACCATTTAGGTAACTAGAAATGCCTACCTCGAAAGCAAAGTGACTTCTATTTAAAGTGGGAGTCCTTAATATTTTGCTTATCATTATTGATGCAGGTTGATAACTAGTTATTAGTATTCAGGAGTAGTGATAACTAGTTATCAGTACTCGTCCAGTATTGATAACTAGTTATCAGTACTCTACAGTATTGATAACTAGTTATCAGTACTACACAGAGTACTGATAACTAGTTATCAGTACTAGAGGAGTACTGATAACTAATTATCAGTATTGGTTAAGTTAGTATTTTTTTTTAGGGTATAGAAAAGTTAGCATTCTTATCTCCGCATACAAGCCCGATAAGGCAGTTATCAAACTTCACCTCCTCTAATAACAAAAAACGCGTGACCTCGGCCAGATATTTGGCACGTAAGGCCTCGGCCCGACCTTTGGCCCTAGCGAGCCTCTGCCTTACGTGCCAAATATCTAGCATCGAACGTATAGCCTCGGTCACACTCTTTTGGGTATCAGACTCGGCTAGTCCGATAACCTTAGATGAAACCCAACCTTCTCTCTTTGCATTCTCACCTCAAATGATAAGGATGTTACAAGATGTTATAACACAAAGAAAGACTTCGTTACGGGAATTGACTTTCCTTTAGAGCTTGTTCCTTATCTTTCTCTTCATTCAATTTCATGTTTACAGATTCAACAACGTGAGTGCCTTAATTATTGTTGGCAATAATAAGTATACTGGTGTATGTACATAGCAAAACACAATTCAATGCTGTATTGGAGGACACAATCGAGTTCGTGCATCCATGACCTCTTATAGATATGATGCTAGAAAGCCCATGGAGGCGGTGTTCAAGAGTACATGCAATGGCTGCCCGGGCAGAACTATTTGAGCATACCATGCCCGGATGTGATCAAATGCTGGGCAGGTCTGGAGTGTGTGGCATTCGTATGGCCCCCAGTTGGCAGCACTGACAGATCCTGTCCTCGCGTGCCTCATGAGTCCATTTGCCGGTTTCAGTGCAGAGGCGATGTGCGCCCATGCGGAAGCTATAAGTCTACGCTTCTTCATGGGCAAAGGAGTATGAAAGTACTGCTGTGGGTCTCGTGCGGGCCTGGGATTGATCTGTTGCCGAGAATGTGTCAGCTTGACATGTGTCAGAGCATCTGCATCTCAGAGTTTGCTACGGAAGCAAGCATCAAGGTACTGCCTCAACGGATCATGATCTTTCTCTGTTTGAAGCCGCATGCACATGTGCACCTACACATTCCATCGGGAGACCCACTGAGCTTGCTTGTCCTTCTGACATACGTCATGCCTCTTCAGTATTATGGTCACCACTATTCTGTTGATATGGCTGCCATGTAGGCAGACGTCCTTGCTGAACTGTAGACACATATTCTTCACAGAAGAAGCGATCTTCTAATTTTCCTAATTTTCCAAATTTTCTTGATCCTTGGATGAGAAAATTTGAAGATCAACGAACTATAATAACTTAGGATGATGTGGCACATCACTTGGACACCTTAGAATTGGAGGAAAGGGGGGCACCTCGGTTTAGGCAACCCTGCTAAAAAAAGAGAAAACCTTAATGGATGAGGAAGTGGCCAACTTCCCCTCCATCCCCCTTACTAATTTTTCCCTTCATTTTCTTACATATGTGCACAATAGATTGGCAGCCAATATAGGTCCAATGTCAAGCCACTTTCCGTATGCCTCAATTTTAGTTGGATTACGATCAATCAAAGGCATATACCCAGATACTTATAGAGGAGCTGTAGGGAAGTTGCAACTTCTTACTTTGGAGAAACAAACTGACAAACTTGTCACACTGCTTCTTGAGTGGAGCAGATCAATGAGCGTAAACGACAGCTTAGGCTGGTACTTGACCCTACTCTTCATTTGCAAGCAGTCAAACAATACAGCAAAGCAAATACATGGCTTTCGTCAAAGGGAAGAAGCCACAATACAATACATTGCACATCATCAACCCTCATCCCTCGCCCCTAGTGTTTGCCCTGCGGGCAACCCAAAAACCATATTAAAACGTGTACTTGAATTCTTGAGACCTATCTTGTGATGCACAACCGAAGCTTGCATAGAAATATGTTGCACAAACAATGTGTGAATATTGTTTGTGCAAAGCAAGAATTAGGCCTTGCATATGCAAGGAAAGCATATTGTTGCATTTTATGCAATGTTTGCCATGCATGGAAAACTTGCATCTTCCATAACCTTTGCAAATGTGATTCGGTATATTCCATCAAGTGGAATAGCTGAGTGGCACGGTCCAGGTGTGGACTGCATGGTGACCCTTCCTTACATTCTGCCAAGTCTCGAAAATAATTACACCATATCACCACCTCACCTCGACCTTCAGATGGCGCACTGCCAGCATTAGGAGTGCAGGTTCTTTGCTTCTTCAAGGTATGCTATCCCTGTTCCATCTGTGTGTTTGCTGATGGCTCTATTGGGCCTTTGCTTGCTTGCTTGATTGATTTGCTTTTGATTCTGTTTTATTTAAGCTCGCATTTGGTTTTTTGCCAAACCATTAGTTTGGGGATGTTGGCAGCTCGCCGGATCGTTTTGCCCTTCCTTTTGGTTAAGAAAGCTGGAACAGCTTTTGGCTTGTAAGTTTCAGTTGAGATTGGGCTTTATATATAAGAATAGGTCAGATTTTGAGTGATCGCTGTAGAAACTCTACCATCATATAGGTTTAGAGTTTTAATATGGAGCTCAAGTGGTGGTATGTACCATGGAGCGCAAGTGGTGACAAGTACCATGGAGCTCATCCTTTTTAAAGGTCGTTGCTGTAGTATAATTGCACATTGTAAACATGTTCTTTCCTTTTTCTCTTTGTGATACGGCCTTTCAGACATTACCCTTTGCAGTTTCCTTTCCAGTCAGAGTGAACCATATTTATGCTTTGCTTCATGCCTTATACTCAATATGCCTCTGTGCCAAGGCATGTAAAACGTATCTTTATCTGCATCTGTGGGAGCTACCTTTAAATGTTGAGGTCTGTGAAGAGTCCAAAAAGCTCTCAGTGTGATACTTTGATAGTGTGATTTAATTCACCTATTGGAGCAAATCAAGGAGCTTCAAATGCAATTAGTTTGATAGTGTGATGTAAATCACCTATTGCAGCAAATAAATTTTACTGTCGATCTGTTTGGTGTAACTATGCCAGCTTTTTACAGTTTACTGGCTACCTGTTTGGTGTAACTATGTCAGCTTTTTTCAGTTTACTGGCCATATGTTTGGTGTAACTATGTCATCTTTTTTCATGTTCGATGAACTATCTGCATGTTCAATTAACGTATGGTGATATGTTATGTAACTCTTGTGGCAGTAACAGGTCAATCATGGCAATGGCAATGGCACAAAAGATCGGTCTACATGGAAGCTTTGACAGACAGTTTGAGTGTGGTGGAGGTCAAAGCAGGGACCAAAAGTTTCGATATGGTTTTGCGAAGGCTGACAATTTACTTGGTCATGGTCGTGAAGATTTTCATGTTGCACGCATTCATCAACTTGATGGCGAGGAAATAGGACTATTTGGAGTATTTGATGGTCATAAAGGTCCTGAAGTTGCTGAGTATCTCAAAGATTTTCTTTATGATGCTATATTGGCACATCCAAAATTTTCAAGCAATATAGAAGCTGCTATTAGAGAATCCTATCTGGCCATCGACCAAAGGTTTGTCTATATAAACCAGCATCTTCTTATTGATAGGCATTTGTAACTTATGTATGTTTAATATATGATGTTTACTGCAAGATTTTTAGGATCATGGAGTTAGGGAGCAACAGTCCAAGGTGGAGGTCTGGCTCTACAGGTACGACGGCGATTCTTATGAATAATGCACAAGATCTGGTAGTAGCAAATGTGGGAGATTCTAGAGCAGTCTTGTTAAGCTCTGGCAGCAGGGCTAAGGAGTTGTCTGTAGACCATGACCCTGACAAACCACAAGAGCGAGAAATGGTAAGAAACTGAAACAACTTTATTATTCATGATAAACAAGGAAAAATATAAATAATAAAGGTCCCAATATTCTAAATCATAATAATCTCATATTAAACTTGTGGCTTGTGTGCCAACTGCCAGAACTTTTTTCTTTTTGAAATGTATAGAATTCCAGAGATTTTGTAATGCCTATAAATTTCCAGATATGTGGTATAGGTGGAATCTAAGGGTGGCGAGGTGAATTTGACGCTACATGGGATCTATAGGGTGGACAACAGACTGGCGATGTCAAGGTCCTTTGGGGACTACTCCCTTAAGGAACACCTTACTGTAGAACCTGATATATGGCAAGGAAAATTAACAGCAGAGGACAGAAAGTTTGTGATTGCAAGTGATGGTTTATGGCACCAAATCAGCAGCCAGGAAGCCATTAAGCTCATTAAGGATGAACCAGATGCAGAGGCTGCTGCCAACATTCTGGTGAAGGCTGCCATGGAGAGAAAAGAAACAGATGACATTACTGTCATCGTTGTCTGTCGGGATTAGCCCTTTTTAATTTGAGTTTTTTTAACGTGGAAGTAAGAGTTGTGAAGCCCAAAATCTGTATTGCATTTTCGACCATTTAAGAGTGGTTTCTTTGGAAGTTAAGCAAAAGTTGGAACCCAAATCGGTATTGCATTTTCGACTACTGTTTGGTCACTTCTGGGGTATTTTTTCCTCGGGTACTCTTGGCCAAAACCGTAAACGGCTACTCTTTGGCTATAAACCATAAACCATGCACGCTTTGAAAAATAACTAGCATAAATAGACAGATATTTGTTCAGCCGCAGATTGATACCAGGAAACTTACCAAAAGCAAGCTTCCACTTCACTTTGGAGTTCCAAATCCAAGCGTTTCATTCCGAATCCAATGTTCATAAGGTAACAAAGTTTTCCAGAAGATATTGTCAATCTCACAATTAGATTTTCTACACTGCATATCATATGTGCACGCAGAAAACTTTCAACAGGATGCTGATAAAGAACCTTTCCTGGATGGCTTGACTTCTGAGGTAGAAAAATTGTGGATGTCTTTGCAAAATGCAAGATGGAGCTTGCCAGACATAGCTAAGCTCTTGGCTGTGAGCATGGAAGGTATGTTAAAAGTGCCCCTTTCCTGCAGCGACAACTCCTGCGGCTTCATAAATGTGAATGATTGTTGTGAAGAACCTAGCAGCAGCTATGGCACAAGAAGAGCGCCATATTTTGCTCGTAACATTTCCAATAGTGAGCCATATAAATCTGTTCCAGACAAAACATGACGCTCCCTGCTTCGTCTAATGAAAGAACTAGGTTAAGAAAAAGCTCACCTACAATAAGCTGAATTGTGGGAGGAAACGGAATGGCATTAAACTTCACTTCTTTTCTAGATATTCGTAGCGAAATAGACTCCTTTTTGTGTGGATCCAAAAGCTGAAACCGGATTCTACCCATAGCAACCTTTACCTTAGAATGTAAGGGCTCGACATCTGCATGTGAGCTCAGTAGGAAAACGGGGCTTCCACCCTTATTATCAATTGAAACACTTAATCTCGGCCATTGAAATTGTAGGGGAAATTAAAATAGCATAGAAAAACCATGCAAACACAAGTAAACCATTAGGAAAGTGAAGTCAAAACATAAAAAATAGAGTGCGCACTCTAGATGTACGCATTAGTATGTCCTATGAAACGAAAGCACCAAATCATAGGAAAACCATATAAAAGAACACATAAAAATACAAAAGAAACCTCATGTTATTATGCTAGATATATTCATCATTTCTTTTGCTGCTTTTCTGGTTTTTGCAACATTTCGTATCAATGTTGCTAGCTGCCTATTTCCTTCAACATCCCTAGCAATATGTAAGACTTTTTGTTGCTCCGTCAACTATACACCTGCACCTTCCAAATCTACTACAATATTCTCAAACTTGAAAAAGAAGTTAGTCAAATCATCCTCTGCTTTAATCTTAACTTCCCCAATTCCTTATCAAGTACATTACACAACCATATGGACCGCCGTGCTCAACCACATGCAGTTCTCCACCACAGTGCGCATTTCCCGAGCCAGACAGCATGGACCGCCTCGCTAGGACCGGCCACGCTTGGTCATATTCACAGTTGCAGACGCTAGGGTCCGGGACGAGATCTTGCGGCAGGGTCCGAAGCTGAAGGGTACATCCATTTACATCAGCCGGGACCTCACCTCCGAGCAGCAGACGCAACGTCGGATAGAGCTCCGTCGCATCAGAGATGCTAGGACAAGGAGGGAGTCAGATGGTGCCCCTGCCCCCGCCACTGCCGGAGCAGATCGTGACACACCCTCGGATCGAGCAGCAGAGACCGCCCCGACAACTGCAGCAGCCCACACATCCACTCCAGCACTGACCAAATAGGGAATGTGCCTCAAGATGGTGTTCTGGAATTGTCAGGGGTTCCCATGGCAGAAAGGCGACAGTTTGAACTCCATTGTTCAGGAAATGGACATCATTTTTCTCATGGAGACGTGGGAACACTCTGGCCGCAGGCTTTCGACCCTGCCGAGATATGCATTTGTTTTCGTCTTCAACGAATGTACAGGCAAGCGAGGGCACGGTGGCGTAGCATGCTACTATCGAACCTCATTGTCGCGGGCTATTTCCCTCTGCAGCACAGACCCGCACAACCGCTACTTGTGGGTACGCATACAATCCTGTGATGGCGACTCACCTCTCTTTATGGCAGCCTGTCCCTCACACGGAGAGTAACTTCTATGCTACTCATCACGATGTGGACAGGATGGAGCCGTATGTCGACCTCTATGACGACATACAACGGTATCAGCAGTTAGGGAAGATCATGCTTGTTTGAGACTTCAATGCCCGCACAGGGACAGAGCAGGTGACGCGGTTTGACCCGTTGGCAGAGGACGTATTGCAGTTAAATCCGGCAGAAACACATCTTCCCAGAGTGTCAGAGGGCGCGTAGGTCACACGGTATGGGAGGCAACTACTATTGCTCTGCAGTATTTTCGACCTGGCGATCTGCAATGAGCTGGCACATTGGCCATCCTCCGGCCACTACACTTGCTGGCAGGAAAACGGGGGGGGGGGGAGGTCATAGTGTGGTCGACTATGTGATACTGGAGGAGCGGAACTTGCACCTCCTCATCAGGCAGCTTGACGTGGGCACTGCATCTAGGGATGAAGAAGTGGACTCCGACCACCAGCACCTCATTTTCACCATATCCTTGCAGGCGCCCCGCGCGAATGTACACTGCGCGCCCCCGATGCCACCGCTGCGCCTGGATTACGAGCTGGCGGACAACTACGCATGATCGGTCGAGCAGAGCCTCACAGAGATATTACAGCTCCCCACGTTACAGCAGCAGACCGCCCACCTGATCAGGGTGCCCACAGAGGCCGCAGAGGCATGCTTCGTGCATGAACGTGCGAGCATGAAGGGAAGGACCTCCACTTTTTCCCGCAATCGCTGGTTTGATGACGAGTGCCGCGAGAGGAAACGCCAGCTTCGTCGGATCACTAGTCCCATTGAGCGCCCCTAGGCCATATCTCAGTACCGCCGATTGCTCAAGCACAAGAAGGCCGCATACCTGGCAGAGCGAAAACAAGATGTTTGGGCTCCTGGACCGCCACCCCAGGCGCTTTTGGAAAGAGGTGCTCAGGAGGACGCGACAACCTCAAGGAGACATCCCTGTTGAGCAGTGGATCCAGTACCTGCAGCAGCTATGTGATCCCCCCGGTAGAGCGGTACCGGTGCCCTCACAGACCAGATTGGCCTTAACAATCACGGAGGTTGATATCATAATGGGCCTCCATCGCCTTGCCAACAGCAGAGCTCTTCAAGTGGGTAGGCCCTGGGATTGTGCCAGTCCTAACTGATATGTTAAACAACGCACTGCGACAGGGTCTCCCACCACAATGGACCTATAGTAGAGTAGTGCCCATATACAAGGTTGGCGACCCCAATTGCCCGGCCAACTATCGCACCATAATGGTCAGCTCGCTCTTTGCAAAGCTCCTGGCCACTATTATTGAGCACCACACCACCATATGGGCAGAGGACTCGAGAGTTCGGGCACTCACCCAAGCGGGCTTTTGACCTGGACATTCCACCATTGATCATTTGTTCGCTCTGCGGGCCGTCATCGAGGATAGCAGGAACCGCCACCAGGACCTCTACTGTTGCTTTGTGGACTTCGCGAAGGCCTTCGACATAGTACCCCGCGACAAGCCTTGGGCCAGACTGCAAGGACTTAACACACCACTGGACTTGCAGAATGCGGTCTACTAGCTGTACCAGACATGCTCCGGACGCCTGACACATGCAGGGTAGTCGGTGCAGTATTGGAGTACGCCAAGGGTGCCCCCTCTCGCCGACCTTGTTTGACCTTTACATAGACCAGTTGGAGCCATGGATGATGCAGCACGGAGGGGGAGGCATCCCGCTAGTGCACCATGTTGTTAAACAGCTGATCTACGCCGATGACGTTGACCTCTTAGCCCACACTGCGGAGGACATTCAGCGACACCTAGACGCGCTAGCCAGTTTCTGCCAGCACACCAGCATGCGAGTTAACCTCTTAAAGACCAAGGTCCTTTTGCTTTCGTCCTCTTGGCACCCGAGAGCACCCTCATTCACATATCAGGGAGAACCAGTGGAGGCCGCTGCTACATATAAATATTTGGGCATAGAGTTCTCTGCCACCATGCATTGGGATAGCTGCATTCGACTGTGGGTGACCGCCGGCTGGAAGGCCTTGCACGCCATGCAGAATAGCAGTTACCAGCCGAGTTGTACGTCTGGGAGCATCAGGCACGCCTCTTTAGAGCTATGGTAGAGCCATTTCTCCTGTGTATGGGGTAGAAGTTTGTGGTCCGGTCATTTTCGCCGCCACTTGGGGCGATCTCGAATGGGTGCAGAAAGCTTTTCTAGTGCGCGCCCTCGGGGTAAAGCAGACAGTGCCCTATCAGATTATGCTCCATGAGACAGGTTTCTTTCCCCTTTAGAGAGCAGCCATATGTCACCACATGAAGACCGGCTACCAAGGGCAGCCCTGACAGTCGCAATGGGCCCGCAGCGCCTCAAAACTTGCTGAAAAGACAAGCAGGCACAGTGATTGTCCCAATGGCAGGTCCAGGCCCACAGATGCATACGGGTCCGCACAAAAAAGGACCATGATGAGCTGAAAGCCTACCTCAACACCTGCTTTCTTGGCAAGCTCTGGGACGCTGAGGCCCTGGCACAGGTCAAACTCGGGCATTATAGAGAACAAGTGAACCCCACGCTCGAGCGGGGGCTCCAGCAGTACCTGCTCACCCCCCTCTCCATGAAAAAGCGTAGGCTGATCGCCTCCATCCGAACGGGAGGACACCACCCCCGCATTGAAACTGGGCGCTGGGCAAGGGAAGTGTGGGAGGATAGGACTTGTGACTGCTTCCACCAAGGGGTCCTTGAGGACGAGTGCCATGCTCTGCAAACTTTCCCCTCTTATGAACAGATTCGAGCATGGTATCCGCAGTTAGTGATACCTGGGTAGGCACTCCATCTCCTGCTCAGCACTAAAGCGGTAGGAACCCTTGGGTCATATCTCCAGGAGATTGTTGACAAACGCCATCGAATCTGTCCCACTTCGTTGTGAAGGTCTCCAGTTGTTTTGTATACCAGCAAGTGTATTGCCGCCACGGTTTTTCCCCAAGTGGGTTTTTTCATCCGGGCCGTAATACGCTTGTTGTTTGCTTGTACAGGTCCCATAGGCCAATTGGCCTCCGAGGACGATAAAAACTTGTATTCTATTCTATTCTTATCAAGTACATTATACACAACCAAAAAGATGCCCTTATACCCCATAAAATACCCCCCAAAAATGCCTATAAAATCCTCCTTTTCTATAGAACACGAGTGATAGAATGGATTTTAGAATCTGGGTATTTGGCCACAATCCCCCTTTTCCTTATTTGTAAGATAATACCCTGTTACGCTCGTGTCACATTAATCCCCCATTCAATGGTTGTAAATTTACACCTTGTTCTCATTTGTAAGATAATACCCCGTTGCAAATAATACCCTATTTTAGATCATAACCTGTTATAATTTCTAAGCTAATACCCTGTTTCAATAACATACCCTGTTTTAGTTTCAAATTATATCCTATTTCAAATAATACCTTGTTATCATTCGTAAGATAAGATAATACACTGCTACCATTTGTAAAATAATAATTATTTCAAAAACAAGTGATCGGTAACATAGATTTCTTATTAATTTAGAAACAAGAGTAACAAATAGTCCAACTCTCAAGAAACAAATCTGATACACAGAATTTTACCAGGCTGCTCGAGATTTGACTCTAAAGTAAGTAAAATCTCTGCTCGTTTCTTTGTACTTTTGGCCACTAGCAGACTACATAATGAAAACCACAAATAAGCATGAATTAAAACCACAAATAACCATGTACAAGGAGACATGTACGTATTATCAATTCCTTATGTATGGTACATGGGATTTTGAAGCATCCTTCACTCAGACATCTTTTCCCGATGCTCCACAACTTACAGCCATGGTGCAGCGGAATTTAGCAATGCAAAAATTTCATGTTCAACAGGCATGATTCAGGCAACAAATCTATTAGGCTCCTAAACCTAAACTTGCTTATACCTAAACTTGGTTTTGTAGAGTCTTTATAGTGTTGAAGCAAGATAGAAATAGATACAAGGAGATCTAAAGTAGGCACTTAAGATCTGCTAGCATAAAGTAGGTAAGAAGCATGTTGATGGCCTAGCCAGATTTGATGTCAATGAGTGTTGCTATGCTTCTACACAAAAGCATCTTTCAGTCCCTGGTTGAGTTAAAGATCATCAAGTCTTTTGCATGTTCCATTTCTTTGGGAAGCACTTCTCCATGTCCTCTCTAGCTAGAACATCTCCTCCCTAGCTACAACAGTATGTTCTCACTAATACATGCATCCTCCCTGTAAACAATACAAGTGCAAAAAACAAAATTTGCTACAGAAAGAAAAAGGAAGGTGCATAGCTTAAAGATTCCCCATGAATTTTGTTGCACATTATATTATTCAAGTTGATAGCAAGTGGGAATATGATTTAAAGTGGGCAGTGGACAGAAACAACATGCATTCTCGGGATACGGACTCGCGATATACACATAGAAACACCGCCAAATAGATAGGCTTTTCATTCATCACAGCAGCAGTATATATTGGGTTTATCATATAGAAAAGAGTAGGGTAGCTGCCCATAGGAACAACATCGGACTACCCCATATAAGAAAAAATGAGAAATAGTGAAACCAACTTCATGGGGCTAGGTAAGGGTGAGAAAAATGGCGATAGCTTCTCATTGGGATAAAAAACCGCTCCCTTTCGGGTTTTCGGGGAAAACCCTAAGAGAAACGGTCACCAATGTTCTCAAGGGAATGCTTATGGTGCCCCTACGTGACTGCAGACTGCAAGGTGTTAATGCTGGGAGCCTCAGGTCGTGATAACTTGATAAGGATGTACACATAAAAAATGAAGGCACACAAGAAAACCGTAAGTGATATTAGTATTCTCCGCTCTAACTCCGTCGTCGCTAGCCTCATCGCGATGAAAAACCTAGAAGTGTTAACAACAAAGCATGAACATAAAAAACTTAAAAAAGGGGGTGGTCATGCATGCCATGCGACAAAAAACCTCTATAACATGGAGGGGCTGGTCATGCATGCCACGCGAACATAACTTTAGAAAAACTGTACATAAAGTAAAAAAACTTGAAACCTCTAGAGGGGCTGGTCATGCGTGCCACACGACAAAAACCTCTATAACATGGAGAGGCTGCCCATGCGCGCCACACTAACAAAACTTTACATAAATTGAAAAACTTGAAAATGAACTCCTCAACAAAAACAAACAACTTATGGTGGGTGGGTGGGT